>JAWPEI010000117.1:0-165496 GCA_035578085.1 Solanum pinnatisectum
ATATGAAGATATGGCATATTTTTATGAAATTAATGTATATATGATTTCGAGGATTATTTTGGGTGAAAGTATCAATGAAATCAAGTGAAAGGTTTTATCATATGCTGATTCATAAGTGTTGAAAGGTTTTCTCACATAAGTGAATTAAGATTTAATGAGCTATCTCAAATGACTTTAGCTTTCAGATTGGTATTTTAATCGGTGGTCTTTTCAGCTGGATGATGAAATGTATAACGACAATGACTATTCCTAGTATTTCCATTTAGCAACTCCAGAGGATATCGAGATGGAGGCCTCCCATTAGCAGAGGTCGGTTTCTAGCAGAAATTTCTTGTCCTTAACTATGTGCTCAGAAGCATGTCTTAGCCAGCGGATCCACGTAGGCCAGAATTGTATGGTCCTTACCTTCGCAGGGGCAGTAGGACATCTTTCGAAGCGGTGATAGACATCGACCATGTTTTAGCCTCACATGGTCTATGTCAGAGATGGTAAACATGTCACAATAATGAAATGGTTACTTTCAAGCATCTCACAATGTGTTTTAATATGTTAAGCTCGTATCGACCGTGATTATGACTTGTGTTTTCTAACATATAATCTTCCGCTTGCTTTGTCATTTCATGTCATGAAAAGTCCTTTAGCGTGATTTCATATCGCTTATGCATTTTTATCATACTTAGTCCATTCAATGTACTAATGCATACTTGCGCCTACATTATTTCACTAATGTATGTTCCAGCCATTCTCGATTCGTATACCGTGGGCTAGTTTATCTCCCTTGTCTATTCAAAGATTATGAATCCTCATGTTTCAGTGACCAAGACACTTTTATATCTTTTCTTTGTTTACTTTTCTATTACTGTACATGGCATATGGGTTTACATCCCAACCATTTCTTTTCATGTATTAGATGGCTTGAGGCTATGTTAGACTTCCTCACAAACTCTCTTTATGATATGAGAATGCCTCTTTGAACTCTCTTTATTTCTATTATCTTGTATGATGTATGCTATGTCTTGTGTTAGGCCTTTCAAGGTTCTATACGCATGTTGCACCCAGGTATACTTTGGTGTGACAATTCCTCCTTACACAAGATGACTTATAGAACTTAAAGAGTAAAGCATTAGTTGAAGGATTTGCTGAATAAGAGTTTCATTAGACCGAGTATCTCCATGAGGTGCTCGGTGTTGTTCTTTCAAAAGAAGGATTGTTCACTTCATGTGTATTGACTGCCTAACAACAACAACAATAACACGACAACAACATACCCAAATGAGGTATGTATAGGATTGTATGTATGCCAACCTTTAACCCCTACATTGTGTAGATAGACGATCCTATTTCCAAACATACCATTGGCTCTAGTAAAGCATATCAAAGCAATTAAACACAACATCAAATTCTCCATAAAAGAAATAGAAAGAAACAGGTTTTGAAGATAAAATAAAATAAAAATTGAATTACTTAATTCAAGTAGGAAGAATTTGTAGGTAAAGAGGTCATTGCTGTGGAATTGTCGCGGCTTAAAGTAAAACAAAAATGGATTGCAAACTACTTCTGTATAGAGGAAACATATGGTAAGTGGGAATTTTTGTAAATGGAGCATTTATATATAAGACAAGAATTAGAAAGGTTTTAATTTCGAAAGGCATTTTGAATTAAGTATTGAATGACTCGTACTCTCAAGGCATTTCAAGAGTTTACATGGACTCAAAAAATTAATTGTGATGTTTAAATTTGGTGGTGTATAACAATAAATTTAATATTTTTTACTTCATTTTATTGGTGTTTTATGTCTTGAATTTACAAATTTAAATCTTTATTTTATAGAAGTTACATTTTTTACGTGATTGAAACCCTTATTTTATAAGTAACGCATAATTTTTAAACATCATTTTTAATTTATTGTGCTTTAGGTCTTGAAATTGAAGTCGCATGCCTAAACCCTAATTTTTTAGAAGTTACAATTTTTTGAAATTGTAAACCTATTCTATTAGTACATACATTTTTTCAAGACGATGCGATCCAATTTTTTTCTTGCATAATAGACGTGGCTTAGAGTGGTTATATGGGGGTGTATATCACTTGGTATATTACATTGTAGAAAAATATAGCAAATGTGTGGTAATAGAAATGAACTAAACTAAAGTTTTAGGTCAAAGTAATGCCTTAATCAAAGGTTTGGGGTTAAAGAAATTGCTCGTATAGCAAATTGCCTGTTGAAAAGATTTAAATTAAATTGACCTTTGGGATAAACCTATGAGTATCTAATATGGTAAGAAAAATATGTTATGAGGTATTATAATATAACAATGGTTGTATTTATGTTTCAAGTAATGGATGTTTCAAATAAAGGTCGCAAAAGTTATCGTAAGTTTCTCTAATAAACTTTTTGAACTTTGGTGAAATGTCTCGGATTTTTTTCTCCCAATATATAAGGAGTTAGATGACACACAACCTATTAAATAGAAGGTTTAAGAGTCTACTTGTCAACTCACACAACCTTCCACCAAACTTACATCTGAGTAAGGAGTAATGAGTGTTTTACTACGCAGTCATTTGAGCAAAAAATTGGGTCAGGGAAAAAATATTTAAGGTCGGCATTTCGAGGTTTTCAAGCCATAAAAAAATTGCTTTTCTATTCATAACCAGAGAGAAAGCTTAAGAGAGGGTTCCGAGGGAGTTCTTGAATAATAGAGGTGTGTTTCTAATGATTTCTACCATTAAAGTTTGCCCTCATTCCTAGAAATGTTATCGCCACGCATGGTCATTGTTTTTCTCCTTCTATTAGCTACCTGAGCTTGTTTGGAAGATAGATCTTGGTAGTTATTGATGATTCTTCATGGTTTGCATTTGTACATCCTACTCAGGCAAGTAGGACACCTCTTTCTTCAGGTGTAGAACACTGCATTCCATGTATCACACGATCTATGTCTGGCCGAGGCAATATTTCCTATATGATATGAATACGAGCTATGATAAGAACATGGACTCTAATTATGACTTCAAGAGGTACGCTTAGTATAAGTGGGGTATGGACTTCACCCATACATTGCATGCTGGACTTTATGAGGGGTTATGGTTAGGTTCTCTTATGTTGTTAAGACTTATGAGTTATGCATGTATGATATGTATGAACGTTAAGGTTGACTTTACTTGTTACAAGTTATGATCATGAATGTCTCCTTACTTATGCATGTTGGCTATGGATGAATCAAAAGTAAGATATGTATGTTGTTGGTGATCTAAATGTGGTACTTAGCATTTGGTAAGGTTACGGATCTTACCTTTTGCATTGCACTAGTATGACTTTGGGTTGCTTATATGTTCGTATGAACTTATGTTATGTATGATCATGGTAGCCTAAAAGTGAGACTTAGTGTGATAGGATTATGGGTCCTATCTACGCATTGCACAAGTTTAGCTTAGTGGTTGCTCATGTGATAGTTCTATTATGATGATATGATCTTGGTATGTAATTATGCATCGAAACTATGTCTTGTGAATATCGTGAGTATGCATTATGTCAGGTTGAAGAATATGCTTGTAATATTGATGATATCTTTATGTTATGATGAATCGTGGTATGGGTCATCTTATGAACTACATTCTCCAACTATTTTAAAGATGATGTTCAAAAGTGGCATAGCATGGTTTTAAACATAATGTCCCTTTTATGCATGTTTTAAGGATTTTCTATTTAAGTTTCCATACTTAGTACATTTCAGGCTAACCCATATTTCTATATTTTCTATAAGTGTAGGCTTTGGAGATACCGGATACTATTCTCTTGGCTAGGACTCTAGTAGATCAAGAAGAAGAAGATTGGTGAGTCCTCAAAGTATTCATGGCTTGACCAACCGTCTCTTACTGTCTATCTTTTTTGTTTTAGATTTATGTGCGGTCATGTCCTTAAGATTGTATTAAAGAGTTTTAATTTACGTTATAGATGGTTTGAGACATAGTGTGATAGACTCTTTCATTTTATAAAAACTTCATTGTAAAGAAAAGTTTTAGTTTTTCCGCATTTTCCTATGTTCTTATGTCATGATACGCTAAGTATTGTATGACTTCTTCGGTCAAGTACGCTGTGTCACATCTAAGGGTAATCTCTCGTCGTGACACAATCAAGATTGAGCTTCAATTAAGTTCCGCTTCAACACTAAACACCTTCGCATACAACTCATTAAACTCAAATTTTACCTCCTTCTCCAAGAGATCGCATAGGTCTTGCAATCTTAGAAAAATCCTTCATGAATCTCTCGTAAAAACTTACATGCCCAAGGAAACTTTGCACCCTTTACGTAAATAGGAGGGGGCAATTTTTCAGTCACTTCCACCTTGGATTTATCCACTTCTAGTCCATCCTTTGACACCTCAGGACCCAATACTATGCCTTCTTGAACCAAGAAGTGACACTTCTCTCACTGAGCACTAAATTTGTATCTTCACATCGAGCAAATAATTTATCAAGGTTCGGGAGGCATACCTCAAAAGACTTTCTAAAGACCGAAATCATCCATAAATACTCTCTACAAAGTCCTCCATTATATCATGAAAAATAGCCATCATGAACCTTTGAAAAGTTGTCGGCACATTACAAACCCAAATGGCATGTGTTTGAAAGCATATGTACCATAAGGACAAGTGAATGTGTTTTTCTCGATCTTCGTGCAATCAAAACTGATTATATTCCGAATACCCATCTAAGAAGAAATAGTACTCATGCCCTACTAAACGGTCAAATATCCGATCAATGAAAGAGATAGTATGGCCTCATTTAGCTTCTAGTAATCCATGAAAATTCTCCATCCGTTGAAGGTTATAGGGAATCAACTCATTTTTCTCGTTCTTCACCACTGTCATACCTCCCTTCTATGGGACACACTACACAGTACTTACCCATTGACTATCGGAAATTGGGTACACAATTCAAACATCTAAACACTTTATTACTTCATTTCTCACCACTTTCTTCATCAAGTGATTCAATCTACATTGAAGTCAGGCTCGTGATCCTCCTCCATATAGATTTTGTGCATACATAAACCTCGACTAATCCCATGAATATCGACATCTACCACCCTATAGCCGCCTTCATTTACTTCAAGATTCTCAATGCCACATCCACCTGTGTTTCAGACAATTTTGCAGAAATTATTACAGGTAAGGTTTCATTGTTACCCAAATATTCATACCTTAGGTGAGAATGAAAGATTTCAACTCCTATTTAGGTGCTTATTCGATTGAGGGTTTGGATGGAGGCCCCAATTTAGATCCAATGATTCCACCATACCTCTTTGTGTTCCCACTACAACCACTTTAATAAAAACCGCCATCTCTTGAGCTTCAAGATATCCATCTATGTCATGACTCTCCAAAACACTTTCCAAGGGATCCTCAAAGCAATACAATGTAACTTTATTGTTAGATCCACAACAATAATGGTGGACAACTCTTCATAGATGAAGGCCATTTCAAAGAGCGATAAACATAAAACACTTGAACCTTATCATGTGCTCTCATAGTTAATCGCCCATCTACTACATCAATCAATGCTCGCCTCGTGGCTAATAAAGGATGCCCCAAAATAAATGGAACTTCGGATCAAAGCTCAAAGTTTAGGACTACAAATTCCATCGAAAGATCAACGATCCCACTTGCACCAACACATCTTCTACTACCCCTTTGGCCTCGCAATGGATCTATCCGCAAGTCAGAATGACGCATTGTTGGTTTTCACTCGCTAACCCAATAATCTTGTATAGATTCCAACATGATATTAATGCTCGCACCCAAATCACATAAACCCCGGGTATGGACACTTTGTCCAATTGTAATTTGCATAGTGAAGCTACCCGCATCCTTCAACTTCGGGTAGTCTATTTTGGATTCAGAATCGCACTCCTTAGTAAGTGCTACCATTTCGCACTCCATTAGCCTTCTCTTGTTTGCCACTATATCCTTCACATACTTGGCATACTTAGGAATTCCTTGCAAAATATCAACAAAGGCAGTTAATGTGAACCTATTTAAGGAGAGAGAAACTTACCAAACATTCATCTTCATTCTCGCTCAACTTTCAGGAAACAGAAAAGGTGGTTTCATCTGAGGAACACTCTTTCAACATTGCAGTTCTTTACCATATCTTCTTGTATATTTTCACTTCTCACTACCCTAGTATCTCTCTTCTTTGGAGCTAATTCTTCTAGTTATAGCCCACTGATACTCACCGTGATTTAATTGTTTCAGTCAGCTTAGTGTCACCCATCAAACCTCCTCAGGATGCAAGTTGAGCGAATTAGCTACTTGCGCAACTTTTTCTAGACTCATCTGTTACATTTGGATGTTCCTCATGTTCTCATCTTTCTTATCTATCCTTTCATTAATTTTCACATTCTCAGCACTGCTCTTACCGATTTCTACCATCAGGTTTTGGAACACCTCTTCATTAGTAATTCCCTCTTCTGCACTTTGGTTTCCGCCTGGCTATTATTTTGATATTTCTTCCCATTTCCTTGTGCTCAATATTGGTTGGACCTTTGCGCTTGATTTTAGTTCGTTTTGATGATCACCCCATGAGAATTTAGGATGGTTTCTCCAACCGGAGTGGAAGTGTTACCATAACACTGCAGACTTCCACCTCTTTTCGCATTGCCCACATAATTCACTTAATCCGGATTTGTTTCACAAAATTCAATCGCTCGCTCTCCAAGATTACGCATTTCTCACCAAACCACATTGTTGTATAACATTCATGCTTGTTGATTTAGTGCAATTTACTTGAACCGCATAGTTATATTATGGTTCGCTGCATCTAATTTAGCATTTATAGCAAGAGCTTGATCCACATCTAGATTCATGCAATTCTTTGTGTCGTGGTCCTTGGTATCTCCCATTCCACTCGGTTTCCTTTGAGAGTCCTGTCAGGAGATCAAATAGCTCCTCATGGGTCTTTGCTAAAACTTGTCCACCTCCTGCACTATTAAGAGAAACACTCGTGCATTATAATCAAGACTTTCAAAGAAAGTTGAACGAGTACCTCATTTGCCTGGTAGTGATGTGGACAAGCATTTAACATTTTCTTAAATTGAGCCCATGCTTGATACATATATTCTCCATTTTTCTGCTTGAAGATCAAAATTTCGCTCATCAACCTTGCAGTTTTGCCCGATGGAAAGAATCGACTCAAGAACCTCTTTGCTAGATAATCCCATGTAGTGATGGAATTTAGTGGCTCTATATTTAACCACTGCCTGGCTGCTCCCAATACTGAAAGTGGGAAAAGAGTCAACATCACATAATCTAATGAGAGCCCATTCGTAATGTATGTATTGCTTATCTCCAAAACGTTCCTTATATAAACTTAGGGATCCTCGTGAGACTGATGAATTTCCCATCGAGTGGACGAGTTGCACCATGTTCTGCTTTCACCAAATCTACCACCACCGGGTGGTTTTCGTATACTTGATGCCACATTGCGGTGAGCGGGACTGCCATATCACGAACTGGTCTTGCCAGTATAATTGGGGGTACCTCTTGTCCTTCATTATTCATATTTTCCATGTGGTCACCTTTAATATTTTCCGGGAGACCCAATCCCAATTCTTGCTGACATCCTTGATTCACCAAATTTCTTTGTAGTCAAGAGTTCTTTTAGGTTCGCTGTCTGGTCAACAAGATCTCCTTTTCGAGCCGCATTTAAGAACTAAATATCCGCAATACAAAAGCTAAGATCAAGTTGTGAACACTTGAACAATCTAATTGTAGACTTAAGAAAATTAATTATTAATTAATTCCTAAGTCCTCGATAGCAGAGCCAAAAATTTCTTGTTCTAATTGCACACACAAGTGTATGTGGATAGGCAAGTAATATAGTGGCTCTTAAAAGAACTAAATTATCGAACTCAAGGGACTTACGATCAATTTATATTCACTATCTTAATTTCATAATTCATCAAAAGTATCTTTAAAAGAGTCTAGAGATTAATTATTACTACTATGACTAAGTCAAGAAAATAAAGCAACTAATGCAAATGACTTCAAAATGATGTTTTAAGCAAGTAAGAGACAATTCCAAGGTCAGTATGCAAAGGGTTTTCATGTAAAGTATCTCGTAATGAACTAATTTAGGTTATCAAGTTATCGATTTATAAGGTTGATTATATGATCATGGTCTCCCGACTTAATCGCCTACTCCAATTAGTTGTCTAATTACATCACAATGGGATAAATAAATTCTAATTGGTGAGCATTTATATTTTATACTTTTCATAACCAAGCTAGGTGTTCATCCGGCATCACTCTTAAACACAAATCAACTCAATTTAATGGAAGATCCAATTTATATATTCTTTCGTCTATCTACCTTAGCCTCCCGAGATTAAGAGTAGACAAGAGATTTATTTCTATGGTGATCAAGCATGAAATACTAAAACAAGAACATTGAAGTAACTTTAAAGCGATAACGATGATTTAATTCAAAACCATTAACACTAATAATCATCCGTAGCTATAGCCCTGCAACAAGGGCGTTTAGCCACTTATAATATTCAGAAACCGTAAAATAATATTGTTCATGCGATTTTCAAATTAAAGGAGTTAGATAATTGAAACCTATCACAAAAAATGTTAATCCTTTCTCTTGCACACCAAAAAGAAGTTGAACCCCACAAAATACCCTCAGGTTCTATTTATAGAGTTTAGGAAAAGTATTTTCAATTCCGGGTCTAAAAAGGAGTCCTAATTAAATCTATTTTCGCTGGGCACGTTGGGCAAATGTCGGGCGCCACGCCACTCAGCTGCGCCAAAGAACAACATTCAATAGTTCTTGCTCGTGTGCCACGCCAACAGGGCTCAGTAGTGCCTCGCAGAGTCGTGGCCTTCGAGCCTCACGCCGCATGTGCCTTAGGAGGTCGCCAATAGTTGTGGGCTTGGCGCCGCGCCAAAGTGTGCCACCGCAGCGCTCCTTATGCCATCTTCGTGCTTCCTAACTCCTCCTTTGCTCATATCGAATTCATTCACCTTTAAAGTTCCTGCATCACCTAATCACGAATCCTAGTGCACAATCATAGCAAGTTAGACGAAAAAGTTAATAGTCTCAAGATTATTCTAATTTCAACACCTAACATGGGAAATTGTGGCAAATTGGCATATAAATATGCCTAAGATCAGTACATATTATATGAAGTTTTATAATATTACTAGGCACAATTTCCGCAAGCACAAGCCCAACGTTGCTAATTTTTGTGAGTTGAATGTAAGGATAGTGCATATATGGAGACACAAGCACGCGCACCCACACACACACACACACACATATATATATATACACACACACACATTCTACATTATTTAAATAATAGTGCATTTTGACCGCTTTTTTGTTATCAAATACAGACAGAAAGTATCTGTGAAATAAGAGGGAAAATGATTTAGTATGTAGTTATGGGGAGGAGTAAATGTAGATTATAGTACCGCATTATTTAAGAATTTATGAGTGATTGGAAGATCTAAGTACTTGCCTATTTCCAAGAAGTAGGCAGCAAAGCCCACGCTATCAACAAAAAGTGTACGTTATCAACAATTGTAGTAGTTGAGTAGACAAAAGGGTGTTGCCAACCATATTGCAAAAAGTAGTATATACTACACTGATATCAAAAGAAGAAAGCATCAATTGTTGAAGAAATAGAGTGTTGACAAAATATATGATTGTTTAGTTAGGAATAAGGTGAATATCATTGTAGGTTGTGATATTAACATACAATCATTGGACTTAAAATCAATAGGATATTTGACTATGAGGAATCTTATTGAGATCCAAATTTAAGCATAAACTAATTACTTTTCAATTCAAAGGCTTAACAATTGTGTGGGAAAGTGAGGTGAACTTCTGAGGGAACATGGGTCCAAAAAACAAAATAAAAAGCAAATAGAAGTCTACATTGACAAAAAATAGAAAATGAGTTTAAAATATGTGAAATACCGTAAAAATTTAAGTACCAAGACTTCAATTGGTTTCACAGAGGATCTATTAAAAAACAATATTATCACCAATCCTTATGTCACAACTATCATAATCAAACACTGTACATGTTTCTTAATTGTTCAAAAGTGATCAAGAAGTGGAGAATTTAGCAAAAGACAAGGGCAGCATGTAAATTATTACAAGACAAGAAATCCAAATAGTATTATTCACCCTAGTAGTAGCTCTACTTCTTCTGTGTGTAGCAACATTTTTCTTTTGTATTTCATGGAAGTATGTATCAAGTAAAAAAAATTGGATATATTGTTGGATATCAATTGAAAGTCATGTAGAGAGAATACATTTTAGTATTCCTTTGTCATGATTTGCTTCAGCTTGCGTTTGTTGCTTTCTAGAGTTGTTGGTGCAGTGAGGGGCAATGAATATTTCTAGCAATATATTTTTAAGTGATTTACATGATGAACAACTTTGCTGATGATGCATCCTTGTTTTTTGCAAACAACTTCTTTATTTGGATAGTGAATGTCTTCCCTAGCAGTTTGTGTTATACGGGTACGAGTGGCAACAATTGTTTCGAAAGATGAAAGGAAACCATGCAAGATAGATATTTAAGCAAGAAACAAGAACTTGTACAGGTTTTACCTTATGCAACGTATGTCATGAATTTCGCCACGTTGAGAGACAATAGTTCTTCTCCGATTTTGTCCAAATCATGGTCATTGTTGAACCAATATCATCTTCGATGGTTACTTCAAATCGATATATGTTATGGAAGCAAAAATCAATATGTTTATGTTCAAAAGATTTTTTAAAATTGAAAATTGCTATTTAGTTAGCAACAAATTAAAATGATGATGGATTTACGTGGCTACTATGAAAATGTGAATCGTTGTCCAGATAATTCATCGACTGTATACATCATTTTTGCCTCTCCCTAGGTACATGTGTTCGGTAAAATAGTGAATCTTTCATAAACCATGACCTTGTGAACTTGAAGTATTTGAGTAGTAACATCTTTTTATAAATAAAAATACTTCATTCATTGCATACCTAAAGTTTGTGTGAGAAGAAACATTAATCCAAATGAGCAATCACCCATAGCTAGCTAGACGTCATCCTAGTGCATCTATATACATAGGCATTCTTTATTTATGCCATAAATTACATGAAACGAAAAGATCTCATAACAAGAATGTTGTGATTATGCAGCATAGAGTACACGGAACCTTGTTTCTATTATTGACCTCACTCATATGATTCTTCTCAAAGTAAAAATCTTTTTTCGGTTCCTGGGTGTGAGATGTGTTGATCGACGGTAGGTTGTACAGTAGAATATTCTTTGTGACCAATTCCTTGGAAAGATTTGCGTGCAATGATCGCATCAAGACGCAGAATCGTCGAGTTTCATTAGATATTGACAATTGAGCTTGCACATGGAATATTTTACCCTGGGCATATATATGAAATAGTAAATTGTATTAATTAACTCAATGTATAAACTAAATTTAAGATGTAGATGATGCATGTACCAAAGATTGTTGTTGGATATTGACTATAGGTACGATGTGTTCTTCAAATGGCACAAACAAAAGATAGCATGTAATCGTGGTACTTTTGTTGTATATATGTCGAGAAGTCGTTTTATTTCATCGACATGTATGTAAGTTAAAAATGTTAAATATTGAATACATTTATTTATTCATAGAAAGAGATATATTATGAATACCATGTGTTTAGTTCGATATCTTGTAGAGGTACGGGATCAACTGGATTGTTGTACCAAATCTATTTGAAAGGCCTGCATATTGTTGAACAGTTAGTGTTAATTTGAGCAACATGTGTTTTAGTATAGAGAAATTGTTAATATGTTTGTACTTTACCTAAAGATGACTTTGGTTTGGCCACTTTTCCGCAACAATTATCGGGAATTCTTGAAGCTCTTTCAGATGTGTGTGAAGTTTATTTCCATATACCTCTATGAATTTGTAACACCAGATCCGAAATAAACCAAAAATGCAGATTTTGAGAAGTTACAGTGCAACCCACGGCTGCCACCCACGGATCAGAGTTAGACCACGGCCCATGCCGTGGTCCGTGGTTCACCACCGCAACCCTCCCAAACCCGGCTAAAAATCACTAAGTTCGACCCACGATGCACTCCACGGTCCGTAGGTCAAAACCACGCTCTGTGGTCTATGTCCGTGGATCGAGGCCCCTTTTACCCAGCCTCTGACACAAATGACAACCGACCAGCATGGACCGTCATTAGATCCACGGTCCATAGGTCTGACCATAGGTGAGGGTCAGCAACCAGTTAGAGCCAAATTGTTGATTGGGTCAACTTCAAATAGTCATAACTCTTAGTACAAAAGGAATTGTGTGTCCCATGACCTATGATATGATAGATAGTTGAATCCTTTTTCCAACACCACCGAGTTTGCTAAACTCCGACCTCCGAGTAAAAAGTTATGCTCATTTTAGTGGAGCCCTGTCTAGCAGACTTGACCTACGACCCCAATCTACGGACCATAGGTTGACCTACGGACCGTAGGTCCCGTCCATCGGCCATTCGATGCCTTAAGTCCGGGTCCGTTGATCTTTTCCTTGTTCGCTTGGCCCCTAAACTACGCTGCTTAGACCCTAAATTATGAGGTTTTAGTCAATTTAAGCCTAGAAACATAACTAGAACTTACCTAAGTCAAATCATTAATCAAAACTTAGAAAAAAATTATAGCGTAAGAAGAGGAGAAAAGAAGTCAAGAACCCTAGTTCAAGAATGCAGCAAGGTTCCATCAGTTCCAGCCCTGAAATCTAAAGATTTCTCCATGAAATTCATCACCAGGTATGTGGGATTTCACTAGTGGGTTCCTTTCACCCATTAGGTCCCTATTTTTCAATCAGTTTCTTGATTCCATTATTATGACTAGACCTAGGGTTTCTTGAATGTCAGAATTATTGGGTTCTTAGCTCTTAGAATGATCCAAATCAGATTAGTATGTTAACATTCAGTTTATTGCATGAATTCCAAAACCCTATCTATGTATTTCTTTAGTTCTTGAATTACACATGCTAGGTCAGATATTTCAGTTATTCAGTTATACATGCCTCGTTTATTAATGCATCAATATCAGTTAATTGTTGCATACTCAGTTTGCATGTCCAATTTGAGCTATCCAGTAACTTACAAAAATTCAAATATAATGTGTTAATTGCTTAATCCATTTGGGAGTAGCATAATACCGCGCTGACTAGTGGTTCAAGTACCCAAATAGTCCCGTAACTACTAGCCACGAGGTTGTAAGTCCTCCGTGGGCATCATTTCAAAGATCGCACCAAAGATGCCTCTATACCGCAGGTATATCGGGTCCTCTCGATGGGGCGATACATCATACTCCACATTTAGCCTACGTGGTTTTATTATCGCTATTAGTAGCTCCTACGCTTCAGATTCTATTGCATTGACCATGTATCAAGATATATTGATTGAGTCTCATCATATTATAAATTGGTCATCGTGATTCGCTTAGCTCAAGATTCAAGATTCATATCATGTTCGATTATATCATTGCTTATTTGCTTTGTTCGCTTATATGTTATTTCACTTTACTTATCCTCGCACGCCAAGATCTTTCAACCATCGACGATATGTGTGCTACATCTTCTCGTGATGTAGGTTCGTGTTCTCAAAGATCCATATCACGCTTAGATCGGTTCTCGATCTCTAGTTCAATGAATCAAGTGAGTCCTCATTCTCCGAGGATAATAGTCATGAGTTTCTTTTCAGATTTTTAGTCCTTTAGTTTCAGCTTTGCTAGACTTAGTTGGGCATGTCCCACCTTTCTAGTTAGTTAGAGGCTATTTTTAGACATAGTTAGATTCAAATTTTAGTATTGAGTTAATATCATCTTTGTATTAAACTCATCTTTTCATTTATCTCATTATAGTATATGGTATTCCCATCCTTTTCATTTTATGTATGATTATAGCTTCCACACAATTTTTATTATTCATTTATATTTAGTATGCTCATGATCATGCCGCCAAATAGGTTAGCTTGGGATTACTTGTTTTCCTAGGTCCCTTGTCCGCCTCGGGTAGCTCTGGCGTGATGTAATTCTTTCCAGAGAGTGTGTTTTGTTGGTTTTTTCCCATTTACATAAAAAAGAAGAGGATAAACACTGTTATAATAGATCATAGCTTACATAGATAGAAGCTAAAATGGAAAAAAGTTTACGAAGATAGTAAAGAAAAGTGTGCTACAATTGTTGTTTAAATTGAGTATAAAAACGTCTTTTCAATAAGAATATGTAAAACTGTAAGTGACTTAACGTATCAGGACACTACTTCCGGTTCGAGTGCCAATGATCATTAGTCAGTATAATAACTCAACCAAGGGTTGGGATCATTCCCACAGGGAGTGGTTTCAAGAATTATCAGCCAAGTACAAATTAGTTCATGCTAGTCATAGCTAAAAGACATTATCGATTAAAAAACATAATATATCAAAGGGGTGACACAATGTGTCAATTATCAAGAGGGTTTTGTAACTAATTAACAATTAAAACAACAAAATAAGAAGATGTGAATATAAGGAGACGGGATTCTTGGGATGTGATAGGAATATGGAATAAACTATACAATCGGGTAAATTCTCTCTCCAGCAACTTACCCCGAATCAAATCGGTTTCTCTCGAACACCGAGTTGTCGCTTTTAAGAACAACCTCCGCCTTAGCCCATTCACTCTCTCTCGCTGAATATGTGGGAAAAGGCCTAGGGTTCACTCTCTCGAGCTGAACCCATGATGACCCAATAACCACCGGCTATCGATTTAGTAGTCTTAGTTTTAAAACCTCTCTCTCGAGCAAGCCAAAAACACAAATATGAAATCGTATTTCCAACTACAATCCCATTAAGTTCAAACGCAACTACTAAACGAAATCACATTTAAACAGCAAATAGACTAACAATAAGCAATACCCAACAGGAAATTTAACCCATATTCACAAAATCACACCCCAAGAATTGAGGTTTCAGCTAGACATAGAGAAAAGGAAGAAAATGATACCAAATCAAACTAACATCAACTGGGTATGATTTATATTCACTTTAAACGAGTCTAGGATGAAGAATCTTTAACACCCACTTCTAATTTCTTGGAATTGGAAGTCTTCAAATCCTCAAAACTAAGTACAAGGTCTCTACTCGAATCTTAGAAAATAAAATGTTGTGTCTGAAATTACATACTAAAATAAAAATTCAAACTAGTATTTATAGTTGTCAGAAAAATGTGCTGCGAAGGATCACTCGACGCAGTTAGTCGGGATCGCCGATGCACTCGGCGATCTACCCTTTGGTTTGCTTCATCGCCTTCCAGCTCTTGCCTTCAAAGATCTTCGTTCGATCATCGAGATATAGATCGCTCGCAAAACTATTCGACGACGCACCAACTACTCCCTTTCATCGCCAACTTGATATTTTCCTTCAGGGGTCAACACATTGGAATTTTGGGTGAGGTTAAGGCCATTCAGCGAATCGCCTAATGGTTTAGGCGATCCTCAGGCCTTCTTTTCATCGTCTTTTCAGCCGTTTTGTTCCTTTTTGCCAAGTAGTGTCCATGTTTTACCTCAAACTCCAAATACTTGAAACTTAATGATTTACATTAGTTATTGAGACAAAATATGCATTTGAGGACACTAATTCTATTAAAATGAAGCCCTAAATGAGTTCAAATTGTGAACTCATCAGTAAGCAACACTGTAGAATTTGGTTATAGCT
This sequence comes from Solanum pinnatisectum, assembly GCA_035578085.1. Taxonomy (NCBI): domain Eukaryota; kingdom Viridiplantae; phylum Streptophyta; class Magnoliopsida; order Solanales; family Solanaceae; genus Solanum; species Solanum pinnatisectum. The sequence continues at coordinate 15,762 of JAWPEI010000117.1, forward strand.
ACTGGTTGGCAGGGTATAACATTTCTGATTACAGGAAAGTAGTAGGCTCAACACCATGTGGCAACCTATTTTAAAAAAATCAACTAAATCTTTTGTTCATGTTATCACGTTTGATTTTTTCAGTCAGGTGTAGCAAATGTCATCAAACGTGAAAACTTTTGAATCTTAATGAAGACAAATTGTTATGGGCTCCAGATAAACAAGGGAGATTCTCAATTGGAGCAACTTACAAACACTCACAGAGGAAACACACTCAAAGTCTGGCCATGAAAATGATCCGAAAGTTAAGGTGCTAATTCGCAAAGGTTAGAAGTGCACGATTTAGTACTCGGTGTAACAGTTGTCTCGGGAAACATACTTGTAGAAGAAGTATTCTCTCTTAGAAGCCACCTAACTTGTTTCTATATTTCATTGTTTCTAATAGAGATAAATCACGTTAGTTAGTTTTGAAGCTTTGATTCATCACCAATCTGGTAAATTCATTAATTTTTTCTTCCCTGCTTTTATGGAGTAATATGAAATAAGAATAAGCAAGAATGCAGCTTCATGACAATCCGAAATAGAACAGGAAGGCATAAGTATTCAACTAAAACTAAAAGCAAGTAATAACTATTTTAAATAAGGAGATGCGCAGGACAATTTCTAAAGAAAAGGTTTAGAATGACTCAAGAGGTTGGATGTTCACTCCTATCCAAGGGAGCTTGTTATATATAAGCAACTATCCAAGACCATAAAATCTTGGACAAGCAACTCAAAGCATATTCAATTCTTAAGCAACTTGAGTAATCAAAAAGAAGTTTGTATATAAAAAAAAAATGATGAGTGTTTATACCCTTCCTACAATGTCAGAGAGAGTTCCCATGGTGCCATAAAAAGGGATCATCAAGATGGAACAAATTAAAAGTTGAACCTTTCATCGTATCTAGCAGGCATATTGTAATCCTATATCCTCCCCCACCCTCTATATTTCTGAGAACATACAACATGAATATCTACAAAACTCCAGAATAACACAGACTGAAACATGAACAAAAGTTAGTCATGAACTCCTTTGCCCTGGAAATTGCACTATGTATACAACATCAATTCTTTTGTATATATAATAGACTATGAACTCCTTGGTATTGAACTCCTATAACATTATTCTAATAAAACCAACAACAACATAACTAGTGTAACCCCACAAAGTATTGGAGAGGGCAGACTGTATGAAGACTTTACCCCTACCTCAACGTAGAGAGGTTATTTCTGATACAAGCTCGACTCAATTCTTCTAATAAAACCAACAAGACTACACAATCCAAACAGTGCAAATGAGAACCTTTCTTACATTAGATAACCTATGAATGGATCGCTCCACAAGCAGTGAAACAACAACAAATATAGTCAATACAGAAGCAACAAACCATGTTAGTGTCAAGGCCAACGAACGAAGTTCTTATGTATCTTCTCCAGATATTTTACTCAAATGTCTTTATAACTAATCTACTAGAATTGCAAATTTATTTACTTTAAATCAAATCAAACTCTACTAATTACAGAAAAAAATCAAAGCTGTCAGTTCGCTTGACTGATAAGTTCTACTAGCAACATAAAAACCCAACCTTTCTTGCATTTCCAATAGTACAATAAATCAAGAATCATTGTCCCCCTAATGTGAATCTTTTATAATCCTTCACATTCTAAAATAGTGAAATCTGTCACTTTGGTATGTTGCTTTAGCTATTCCAACAAAAACTCAACCTTCAAAAAGATGTTTTGACTCTGATTTGGACTCAAACTAGCCAGCAAAAAAAATGCTTATTTGATCCACAATTCTTGATTTGCCAATGCAACTACTACAGATTTGATTTGATGTCTAGACCTAAGACCCACCAAATAATTTGAGGTGATAAAATGATTCTTGAAACTAAAAACAACTATTCTTTACACTAATAGCAGAAAGATCCAATCTTTATGGGGTTTTTGAGCTTAAAATAGCTGATTTTGTCTGAATAAAGAGTGTCTTTTGGGAAAATGTTAATTAAAGAAAGAACACTACTTACTACAGAAAAGAAGCAAATAAAAAGAAAAAAAAATGTGGTCATTTGAACTAAATAGTAGTAAATAAATTGAAAAGCAGTGTGGATCAGGGTCAACTATATTGGATAGCTATAACATATCAATCAATCAATCAGTTATTGCATAAAGCTTGCAAACTCCAAAGATATGTCCGGTTAGATTAAACAAATTATCAACAAAATTCAACTTGCATACCTAAAAATTCAGTTACTAATTGTGGTTTGATTATTGAGCAAAAATGTATGATTAGTTATAATTTATAAGGGGAAGATAAAACAGTTGGTATATAGCTATAAAGGAAAAGATGATTGCTCCATTTTTTGTATTAAATATTAATGAGAAAATGGTCTAAAACCCCACCAACCTATACCCAAAATCCAAACTACACACTCCAACTTTACGGGTGTCCTATTACCCACTTGAACTTTATATTTCTCTATTTTATACACACCTGAACATATTAAAAGTATAATATATACCCCCTTAAAAGCTCACACCCAGATTTATATCAAAAAGTAAATGACACGTGCTTGCCAGGTAGTTTACCTTTTCAAAAATTAAAAAAATATTATTTTTTCCTTTATTCTAATTTTCCTTTTATAATATCTTCTTCTCTTTCTCTTCCCTTTCCTTTCTTGCTCCATTTTTTCTTTACTTTGACCAAATTATTTTTCAAACTAACAAAGCAAGCTTAAATTTAGAAGTCATTGAGTGAAATTTTCTTCATAAACCTTCTAAACATCTGAAAATTCATCCTTGGGTTGAATGGAAAATTAATAAAAAGAGTGATAGTGTTCAATATTTGGAGACTTCAAAATTTGATTTTTCAAAGTGGGTTTTGGATTTCAGTCGAAATTATTGAGAGCTTAGCAACTTTAAAAATGAACACGGTGATTCACGATGGAGGTAGATGACGATTGATGGCGCGAGCGGCAACTTGGTGGTGGAGTTGAGGCCGCCGGTGTTTCTCCGGTGAAGAGAAAACAAAAAGAGAAAAAATAGGTAAAAAGAAAAAATAAAACAAAAACAACAAGAAAACTTAAATCTATAAAGACAAAAATAAGATTTGAAGCTTGAAATCTATAAATCGGATTGTGAGTAATTGTGAGACAAATTATGAAAATGTATTAGAAGATGGGTGAGGAGATGAGACGCCATAGTGGTTCAACAATGGTGATGGAGATGTATCGGTGGGAGGGTGTTGAGTGATGAGAGAGAGAGGGGACGAAAAATGATAAAGGAACAAGAAATGAAAAAGTAAAGAAAATAAAATTAAAGGTAAAAGTTGGAAAATGTATTTAACAAAAAGTTAAAATATTTTTGAAATATTCTTTTGATCAGTTCTTTATCTCTCAAACGCCTTTAAGACAGTGAACACACTCTTTACGCCTTTAAGATGGAACACACTCTTTGCGCCATGTCAAGCATTTAAGGTGCAATAATACCGTTTTAAAATAGTTTAAGGAGGTAATAGGACACTCGTAAAATATAAGTGTGTAGTTGAGATTTCGGGTATAGGTTGGGGGGGGGGGGTTTAGACCATTTTCTCAATATTAATTGATGTACATGTTTTAACATCTCTAGGCTTAGATCAAAATTTTCAGTTTTGAAAAGTTGGGAAGTAAAATTGTACTTATTGATAGTCCATGATGATGAATTCTTGAATTCTGCTCCCATTTGAGGCATATGATGAAGGGCTACCATCTATCACGACGGCAAGAATATCTTGCAGAAATTAAAGAGTTATTAGTAAGTTAGAATAGTTATGAAAAATGGATTGTATGTGTGGTAAGTATAGTGTAAAGATATGTTGAGAAGTACCGAATTCAAAGCCTATAGCTTAACAGTCGAAACTGTCAAACGATGAACTTTTAGCAGCGTTTGTGGCAACAATGGTGGTTCAGGAGGTATAACATGTTCTATTGATTCAATAATTGTTCCCTTATCGATTGTCCAGGTGAATTGCTGAAGAGGATTTCCGTACGCCTTGGTTGATTCGGTGACATATGCCCCCGATAGCAAATATGTTTTGAAAGGAACAAACTTTTTTTCATAATGTGTGATATCTGTACCATACAAGGCAACTTGTATTTGAGTTTCCTATTAGAAAATTAATAAAGTTAGAAAAATATAAGGTAACAGAAATAACAGATAGTTAGTATAGACATTCAAAAGTTGTTTGAATTGTTGGAAAAAAGTTATATTTCATATATATGAAATTTAAAGCATATGAGTATGGGTGGAAGTTTACCCATGGACATGATATGTAAATCCTATGGTGAGCCAGTGATCAAAATGCTTTAATTAATAGAATACAGATTACAATAAAATATGTAACTATTGATTTTGCAGACAACTATTTAGAGCTAATACTTTTCAAACAAAAAGCAACGCAACAACAACATTAAGTAACAATCTCAGTACGAAAACTAATTCTCAAAAAGGTCATTCACTATAAAGTTTCAAATCTAATTCTAAGATCCATTCTGAATTATCAGAAAATAGTAGGCACAACACCATGTGAAAGCCTAATTGAAAAAACATCAAGTAAATCTTTCATTTATGTGCCTACGTTCGATTTTTTCAGTTAAGTGTAGCAAATGCCATCGAACGCATGATATTAGTGTGTACCCATGATTTTGTAGACAACTATTTAGAGCTAAAAAATTTCTTTCAAAAAGCAACACAGTAACAACGTTAAACAAAATAAAGTAAAGAAGATATTGAATCTAGTGAAGACAACGTAGCATAGGACTCTAGGAATTTTGGAAGTTGAACATGCTCAAAAGATGCCTAAAACTTTTAGCTTTGATCATTTGACGCCGACCCACCATATTTTTCCTTCAATAATGCATTCGCTTCACTTCAAGATGCTATTTACCAAGGAAAAAGTACCATTTTTTAATGGAAGAAGCAGAAGGGGTGAACGAGCACTACGGTAACGAGCCATAAGAAAGATGAGAGATTCTCAGTTGGAGCAGCCTACAGAAACTCACAGAGGAGACACACTCAACCAAATTGCTGGCCATGGAAAATGATCTGGAAAGTTAAAGTGCCCTTCAAGGTAGCTTGTTTTACTTGGCTCTTAGCAAAACAGGTTGTTCTCACATATGATAACTGGATGAAAAAGGACCTCCATTTGTGCTCTAGATTTTTTTTTTTTTTTTGTAAATGTGAGATATAGACAATAAATCATCTCTTTATACATTGTAAGGAGATAGTAAATTTTGGCAGATTTTCATCAATATAAGGGGCATCAGTTGGTCTATGCCAGGAAACATAAAGGAATGCAGTTTATTCTGAGCATATCAAGTTTTTCTTGTGTGTCCACAAAATTAGTTGACTGACAGACGATTTTTTCTAATCACCGATCCTCCCTCACTATTTGTATAAGATTTCACTTACTCGATGATCTCTAAACAATGATCGTCCCTCACTATTTGCATGAGATTTTGCTTATCCTATGTCATCTTAAGCCTTAGGTAACAATGGTTTCAAAGCAGCAATTGCATTTCCTAAATGGATTGGTAATAGTGGTTTCGAAGCAGCAATTGTATTTTTTAAATGGATTGGTATCTATCCAGATTTTAAAAAAATCACACCTAAAAGGTATATATTCGATATTTACAATTATGAAATTATTGTTGGACCAATATTTGAGAGCCCAAAAGATCAGCAATAAAGAGATTCTCTGTATTGAGGAATATAAGCCATAGATTGTTATTATGTATAACTAAATAAAAGAACACATTAAATTTATTTTTAGAAAGACTCATGAGTTGGGCAAAGAACTTTGATACATGTTTTAGCAGATTAACTCAACGTATGAAGTGTGTCCAGTATTACAATGCCCGAGTTTGATATAACAGGTAGATTTTGTTAAGCTATTTCAAGTACTTGAAGAATTTAAAGAAACTATTACAGAGCATGAAATATATGTTGGGAACATGATAGAGATGGAAATTTTTGAGTAAGCGGGTCTACGAAAAACACCATAAAATGTAATTGATATAAGGTTAGTCAGTTGGAAATAAATTAAGTGAAGTAAAACATGCAGAAGGAAGGTTCAAGTTGTATTTTTTTTATGTGATGTAACCTTTTAGTTGGTAACTTCTTTTACTCTGATGAACAATCATCGATCAAGGGCATGTTCCTGAAGATACATAGAATTGGACTTTGATGAGGCTTGTATATAAAGGATTCTTGAATCCTTCTACTGCTAAGCAAGTAGAAGAGCATGGAATTGAAAATAAATGAATGAAGACAGATTACAGCTAGTAAAAAGCAAACTAAAATTGGTATGCAACACATCTATTTGACTACAAAATGATTTGTGAAAGTAGATGGCTATTTGTTAGTTTAGTGGCAAATACCTCTTCATCTTGTAATATCATCAATTGATATTTCTTGTTTCCCTCTTTGTTGGTTCGAGGATGACCTTTATCTACCACTTGGACTTTACAAGTCCATTCTTCTGTGCTCATGTCGATTTTGTTGATATTCAATCTTTTTGTCATAACTTTTCAATAATTTCATCATAAATAATGTTATATGTAGATTTGTCATCATTGTTATCAGCTATCGGTGGCCTTATAAGTATCTTAACACAGTTGGAACTTTTAGCTCTTGATAAAGCAACATACAATTGATAATGAGATAATGAGAAAAGACAGGCTCACGTAAATAAATGCCAACAAAATCTAAAGTTTGACCTTGTGCTTTATTAATTTTCATTGCAAAACACAATCGTATTGGAAATTGTATCCTTTTAAATGGAAGAGGTAATTTTTCATATTCTGATGTTAGTAATGGTATTCTTGGAATGAACACGTGTGTATTTTTAAAATCACCATTAGATATTGTGGCGCTGATAACGTGTGATTTGAAATCATTACATATTAAGTGTGTACCATTGCATAAACCTTCACAAGGCTTTAGATTTCTTAGTAACATAATTGGACAATCTTTTGTTAATGTTAGTTTGTAAGGAGGTAAACCAACGGACTTTAAAGTATGTTGTAAGTCTTCATATCCACTTTGATCTTTTGGATCTATGATTCATCAGTAGCTTGATATGTTTTTTCAATAGTTGGAAATTGAGTGATTAACATGTCATTTATTTCATCAACAAAATCATTTTTTGTTGTTAGAATAGCACAAGAAGTGATGACAGAAATATTTGAGTAAGAGGTGTGCGAATTCGGATAAGTAACTTAAATAAAAGGGTTAATGAATCTTTTTCATTCATGAATGGAATGATTTGAGAATGGGGAGTTTCAATTTTACCTATATCAATTTTTCTTTCGATTCCATTACCAATTCTCATTAAGTATTCACAAGAGGCTGGATCTGTCTTTGCATGCATGTTTTGTAGTAGTTGTAATTTTTCAAGTTGATTCTAAATTTGTGAGCATAGTAGACTTTCATGAATAAAGTCTTTTCTTTTTCCACTACGAATAACAGGAAGAGTTTGACTGAAATCACCACTAAAAATAATAACTTTTCCGCTAAATAATATTCTTGTTTCCATTAAATCTTTTGAAAGTAAGTCAAAAGCTTCAACTAATTCTTTTTTTGCCATTGAAATTTCATCTCATACTATAAGTTTTGCATCACGAATTAAAGATGTCAGAGTACTTTATTTACTGATGTTACAACTGAACTTTCCATCGATATCGAACAAAATAAATAAAGTTATCCAAAACTTATAGGGTTCTCTGGCATCAGTAAACTTTATTGATATCGATGGAAAGATATAGAGGAAGTTCTCACAAAAAAATTTCAGTTATCCACACAAAATATTTGGGAAATTCTCGATATAGTAAGTTTAAACTTTTAGTGTCATTTATTGTGTTCATTACAAAAAATTAGTCAACATTGTTTTTGGATCATTGGAATATTTCTAATTTTACTAATATTATCAGTACTTTTGAATGAAACAAGTTGTTCTCCATCGAGATGTAGTTGAAAATGGTAGATATTTAGAGACATTTTATTGATATTAAAAGCAATTATACCCCAATTGATATTTTTTTATCTCATCAACTTCTATATTTGTATCATTAGAATGAATCTGGAATGCAATTTTATCATGTCCTTTACATATGTACTTATAAATATATTTAACTACCTTAATATCTGAACAAATCTCAATGTTTATATGAAAATTATATTTGGATAATAAAAAAGAATTATGAGGGACAATCCACGAATTGTTAAGGAGATGTTTTCTTGTCTCCTCATAGTTTCCTGTATTGCGTCTTCTATAAATAGGATATGAACTTTTTCCTTTTGTTGTTTCATTAGCAAGCTCTTTTGGATACTTAAACTTACAATATCCTTTTTTCATACAAGGACTTGTTAGATTTAGTACACCACAAGGTCCATGGATCATGTGTTGTATAACGAGTGAATATAAGTGAGGATTTATTTTAGGATTTGATAATTTTGCACAAACAAATCAATCATAGGCTGTGTAATAAGTATTTTCAATCTTTCATCAAATATAATCAGAAAATGAGCATGAGGAAGTCCTCGTTCAACTTTACCGAATATGTGTTTCGTTAATAAATCCTTTTTAGTTCCTCTAACTTTGCATGAAATATTCGACAAATTAAATCAGATTTATTTTGTGCTTCATCACTTGCTAGAAGGTTTTCTTTAATCTCTGGCCAAGAGGGGTTACAGGTTATGGTTAAAAATATATCAGGTCTTCCAAAATATTGAACCAATGCAATTACAGCCATGTAACATCTACACATATCTCTTGGCCCTCCTGTAAAGCTAAGTGGGAGAAATGTGTGTTTACCTACTTGTGAAGCATCTCTTTCACCTCATCGCAGAACATCTAGCAGTCCTCCAAATATATCAGTTCTAAATAAATCATGATTGAAAGAGGCAAAATCTAATCGTTGGGTTTCAATCTTTATCCATTAATCCACAATGTGTTGTTGAAGCAATATTCTTGAATGTAGAACTTTTCATAGTCTCTCATTTGAAGTTGATAACAGTAATATGCACGACAAGAGACACTATTTCTCTTACTTTTCCTTTTTAGATAGCTTGAGCTTCTATATCAAGAAATCCATCAATTGTACCAGATTTGTTACGCTTGGCAATTGTTCATTTTCACACTAATTTTGTCTAGAAGAAGAAGCACCTAAAGGATTAACATTTTGAATACCACAATGCCATCCATTTTGACCACAATTATGGATATTGCAATGGATCATAATAACCGTAGTAATAATTTACCAATTGACTCTTATTGATATTTGTATATACACAAATATGCGGGGTGAGTGTATTACTTTCAGCATCTTGATCTACCCATATTCCAGCGACTTCTGATGTAGTTGGTCTAAATCATCGTCATATATTAGAGCAATGTAAAAGTCACATAATTGTAGAATATTTATTAGTGATTTAGGAATATGGAGTATAGATTAGTTTTTAATATTTCCATCAACTTTTGAACAATACCTTCATTTAGTTTGCTTGAACATGCCAGTTGATTCCTCAATTCATTTTCACTATCAAAGAAATATAATTGTAGATTTCTTCCTTTTTCAGTAGCTGGTACTAAGTCATCTATAAAGTGATACATTTTTCCTTGAACTCGAAAGGTGGATATACCTTTATACTTTGTTGCTAGTTTTTGTCATAATTAACTCCAAGAGATGTGAATGCAAAGATGTTGTAAGTTTTTATATAAGTTCGGAACTGTTCAGACTCATTAGTATTTCCTAAATATAGATTTCTCAAGGTTGTTGGCACTTGATGTGAAATAAGCCGCACAACACCATTGCCACAACAAAATGCTGGTGTCTCATACTCAAATTGTTTTGCAGTGCAAAATTTACATCAAGGAGCAATTTTTAGGGATAGCATAATTTGTTATTGGCTGGACGATTTCCATGTAATTAACTTCTCTTGAACTACATCTTGCACAATATAGCTACTTCTTAAAATCAATTTTAGTTAGGAAAGATTTTTGTGAATTATAGCCTATCTAATTACTTTACCTGTAATAAGAGTTTTCTCATTTCAAACAGACACATTACATTGTACAGTAGGTAATGTGGTGGTGCTGGAGCTAGCACCAATGGAGGCATTACTCTCAGTGGCTGAGTTTGCCCGTGTCCGAGCTAGAAAGGCATCTTTCTTATTGGATTGTGTCAGTTTATATAATTCACGTCTTCTAGCCTTTTTATAAGCATGAACTTTTTCAGAATTCAGATTATTTCTATTACTTTTGTTTGACATTTGGAGAACCTTATCTATCCTATATAAATTATATGTTTAATTATTTTTCTTATTCAATCCACAAGAAACATCAAAATAATGATAACAAATCAAACTATTATTTGTAGAATTCAGTAAAGACGGAGAAAATTAATGCAAAGGAAAAAAGAGAAATAACAATAACGGGTGGAAGAGAACATACCGGTAGCTGAAACTTTAATAGTAATAATTGCAAATTCTTAACTTCACACTACACGCGAAAATAATTGTAAAATGGATTTAGTATTTTCCGTAATTTGTATTTATCAAATAGCATCTGCAATAGTTTACCTTAAACGTATGATATTAGTGTGTAGCCATGTGAATATATGAAAGCTTAGACAAACAAAACAACAGAAGCATTTGATAAATTTGTCAATATATGAATTAGTTGTTGGGTTCTGAGATAGCTTGATATTTCCAGCCCAAAAAATTATCCTACACTATTAATCAGAAAAATGTGGGCATATAATATTCCAATCGTAGATCAAATCGTTGCCCTTACATGAAAGCTTGGAATTTTTTAAATTTATATCCTCTTCCACCTGCGTGTCATTTATCAACAACAAGTGCTCCTCATCAAAACTCACCAGCAACAATATTCCAACTAACACTACCAAATATACCAAGAGGAAATGTTTAACCGAAAAGACCAAAACTCTAGTGCTTTACCTACGAGTTCCTTCCTCCAGAACCTTAAATTAAGATTAAGGAAAGAATATAATAATACCCATAAAATTGAGAAAGACTACTAAAAATTAAAAACTCGTATTAACTGAATTTTCAAGGGAGATGAAAATACAAAATACTTTCACCTTTCAGTTGTTAAATGATAGAAGATGAAGAAATATGATCTCTTATTTTAAAGATGACAATGGTGACCCAAAAAATATTGCTGACCACACCTTTAACTACTTCTCAAATTGCTTTACTACAGGTGTGAAAGGGCACAATATGTTCATCTGCATCCTAGAAATCAACTATTAAGAAGAAAGCACACCACCAAAAATCAAAACTTAATAGTAAAAACAAAATTGTAGCTTTGAAAAACTCTGTATGTTCTATTTGTATAATTAATAGCAAAATGGATTATGATTAACATCCTAGACGAATTTTACATCGATAAAATGTGGAAGATATGTTGATATGTAAAAAAGCAAGTCTTATATCGCATTATTAATTAAAATCATATGAGTCTAGGCCCAAAGTGAATAATATCACTTATAAGTTGGCTTGTTACCTATTGTATCAGAGTCACTCCACATGCAATCTTAGATGATGGTGGGCAAATCTCAATGAAAATTTTGAGCCCTTATGGGAGTGGGGTGTATATAACATTCTAGATGAATCTCATATCAACCAGACATGGAACATATATAGAGTATCTAAAGAAACAAGTCTTAAAACATATTACACTCAACACCTATTAGAAAAACATATATTTACAAATAACCAATAAATATGCACATTATTGTGCACCTCAAGATAATACAACTCACATAATGTATACGTCAATGGTGTACAACAAAACAAATGTAATTCAACTACTGCAGTTAAGTTATACAAAATGTGAATTGTATACTCCAAAGATATACAATGCATATCACTACTGCAGGCTGTAGTTAGGGATAGAAAACTTTGCCCACGGTAATATGAACCACCCAAATTTAAACTGATCAATAACCCATCTATTTATTAATCAACTAACATGGCAATAATAAGCTGCCCATTTTACCAGTTTGTACATCCTTTCCCACTTCTTTGAGGTTTTTAAGGAGATAACTCCAAGTATCATTCTTTTTCCTTAATCCTCCATCCCCAACGGGATCAAGAGTTTTTTCCTATTAGCACTGCACATTCATATCCTCTCCACCTTCCCCTATTTCTCCTTTATCCTTTTGAATTTGAGTGTTTTATTTAATCTGATATGTTGGAATTTGAATACTACTTGGATGCCTAATTCCGGTTCCTTGTCCTTGAATTTGGGTGACACACTGCTTAAGAATACCTAGGACTATCGAGTTCTCTTGCCCTATCTTTGAAGTTGTTCAACACGTTGCTCCAAATCCCTCAGAACTATCAAGGTATTATGCTTTTTCAATCTAACCTATCTTTGCAATTTTTACAACTTCTTTTGTATGCATGCATGGACACTTAGAAATCTATCTATGATCATTTGAATACTTTCATGTCTTTGTTGAAATGCATTTTGGCCATATTTGATTGTTGTAGTTCATCTCTTAACCAAGATTTAATATCGACCCAATTAATTTTAAAAGCTCTCTTCTACTGCCTTAGTAGTTGTGAAATAATGCCGACCAAAATCCCTTAGAAACTTTATTTTGATTTCTGAAACTAAAATATCAACAAAGCTCTGAAAAAGAAAAGGTCCATAGAGCATATAAAATAATGTGTTGGCGAAACTCTCTTTGTCCCCTACCTTTTATGTGTCTGTAACATTTTGTTTCGCCTCTTTAATCACTCTTCCCCATCTCTGAATTCTCCTACACTGCACTAAAAATCAACTACGCTAATTCAAATCCACAAAGTTCCATTGATTATCTAAACATGATTCTTCATTGTTCAAACTTCATGCTTTATAGATGTTATCTTGGTTTCTACGTCTAAAATCACTGTGAGGCACTGAGGTGGAAAACAAACAATTAATGTTGGTTACAATTTTATACATTGCCTCTTATGTTGATTCAACTCCATAAAATCTCATCGGTTATACAAATGTTGTTCTTCATTCTCTAATCTTTATGCTTTTTAGATATTATCTTGGTTTCCACGTCTAAAATAACCACGAGGCTTTGAACTGGAAAGGAAATGGATTAATGTATGCTTACAATTCTATTCATCGCCTCTTTTGTTGAGGTTATTGTCCCCAAAAACAGCACCTGAGTTGCATGTTTATCTTTGCAATTTAAAAGAATTCATTTTTTCCCTGGTTGGAGACTTGAAACTTTATGCATATATTTTTTATAATTTCATGTCTTTCATGTTATTACATTATGGTCTCTGTTGTATATTATAGTTCCCTTTTAGTTTAGATTTAATTACTTCTAAAAGTTATCCTTTGACAACTTAAAGTAATGCAAAACTCTGACATCCCACATTCCTATAATCCATCCATGTATGATGCTTTATCAAATTCATCTATATTCCCTCTGTTAACCTTCCCTCCTACTTCTTCTGCCTTCCTATTGTTTCCCCATCAATGCTAAAAAGCCAAACAACAAATCACTATTTTTACATAAAACACTACCCTTTTTTATATGTAAAGTTCTTCCCTTTACGGTATTACTTTTGAAATCTCTAGTATAAGTTTGAGAGGAAAAATATTATTGATTGTGTGTTCTCATTATTACATAGAGAAACCTATTTATAGACACTATTATACAATTCTTTACCAAGTAGGAGACTATAAACTATTCCTATTTTGAGTAGGATTGTGTATACCTAGTCCTATTCTAATACTCCCCCTCAAGCTTGTGCATACAAATTATATGTACCTAGCTTGTTACAAATATAATTAATACGAGGACCAGTGAGGGACTTAGTGAAGATATCTGCAAGTCGATCACTTGACTTCACAAATTTGGTAGCAATATCTCTTAAGAGTATGCTTTTTTCTGACGAAGTAACAATCAATTTCAATGTCCTTAATCCTCTCATGAAACATTGGATCTGATGTGATATGAACGGCCGCTTGATTATCACACACAAGTTCCATTTGACTAGTTTCTCCAAACTTCAGTTCTCTCAGCAACTGTTTGATCCAAACTAGCTCACAAGTTGCTATAGTCATTGCTCAATATTCTTCTTCTACACTAGATCAAGCAACCACACTATGTTTCTTACTCTTCCATGACACCAAATTACCTCCTACTAAAACACAATATCCAGATGTAGAAAGTCTACCAAAAGGTTATCATGCCCAATCAATGTTTGTATATCCGGTGACATGCTCAGGACCTTGATCCTCGAAGAGTAGTCCTTTGCCAGGAGCTAACTTTATATATCGTAGAATACAAACAACTATATCCCAATGACTATCACAAGGAGAAGTCATAAACTAACTACAACACTCACAGGAAAAAAGATGTTAGGTCTAGTCACTGTGAGATAATTCAACTTCCCAACCAGCCGTCTATACCTTTTAGGATTACTGAGTGGCTCCCCCTATCTTGAAAGAGGTGTACATTCAGATTCATATGAGTGTCAATGGGTTCGCATCCCATCATTCTTGTCTCCTAAGAAATGTCTAAGGCATACTTGCGTTGAGAAATAACTAGACCTGATCTAGACTAAGAAACCTCAATGCCTAGAAAATACTCCAATTTGTTGAGGTCTTTAGTATGAAAATATTGAAAGAGATGTTGCTTCAAATTAGCGATACCATCTTAATCATTGCTGGTAAAGATATCATCAACATAAACAACCAAATAAATACACAAATTTGGTGTTGAATGTCGATAAAATATAGAATGATCAGCTCCACTACAATTCATGCCAAACTCTTAAATTAATGTGCTAAACTTTTCAAACAAAGCTCGAGGCCGATTGTTTCAGACCATAGAGTGACCTATGTAATAGAGCTACAAGACTACTGACTCCCCAAAGCATCAGACCATAGAGTGACCTATGTAATCGAGCTACAAGACTACTAGACTCCCCAGAGCAACAAAAATAGGTCGTTGCTCCATATAAACTTCTCCTTAAGATCACCATGCATAAAAGCATTCTTAATGTCCAACTGATGAAGAAGCCAATGACGAACAACAGTCATATATAGAAAAATACGTACAAATGCTATTTTTTTCCATAGGAGTGAAAGTATCACTATAATCTAGCCCAAATATCTGAGTATATTATTTAGGAACAACGCGATCCTTAAGATAATCAACTTGAACGTCTGGATCAATTTTAACCGCATAAACCTAACGGCAACAATAGTATATTTACTTGTAAGAAGGAAGACAAGCTCTCAAGTACCACTCGAATGTAAAGTATACATCTCATCAATCAAAGCCAGTCTCCATCTAGAATGAGAAAGTGTTTCTGATGTAGTCTTCAGAATAGAAATAGAGGACAAAGATGAAACAAATGCATAATGGGGTGAAGATAGACGATGATAACTCAAGAAAGTATGTGGGTTATTATTTCGAGTAGATTGTATACCTTTTTGAAGTGTAGTAAATTGGCTAGAAGGAGGCAAGTCTACAGTAGGAGCAGAGTCTAGCGCAAAACATGAATCAACTGGGACTAGTGCTGGATGCAGACAACGATGATAAGTCATGAGTGGTGGCATTACAACGGAGAAGTAACTGTAGATTCTTCAAAAGTCAGTACAAGTAGAACTTAAGGTATGTGTAAGACCTCAGAGACATATCAGACGATGTATAGTAAGGTTGAGATTCAAAGAATGTTACATCGGCAAAAATAAAATATCGACGAAGATCATGTGAATAACAACGATACCTTCAAACTCGTGAGTAGCTAAGAAAAACACATTTTAGAGAACGAGGGGCTAATTTATGTTTCCTTAGGACTAAATTATGAACAAAACATATGCTTTCAAAGATACGAAAGGGGATAGAATAGAGATATGGCTGAGGAAACAATATGGAATAAAGAACCTAATTTTGAATAGAAGATGACGGCATTTTATTAATTAAATAACAAGATGAAAGGACTGCATCACCTCAAAAATACAGTGAAACATGGGATTCAATGAGAAGAGTGCGAGCAGTCTCAATGAGATTCCTATTCTTTTTTTTCTGCTACACCATTTTCTAAGGAGTGTATGGACAAGATGTTTGGTGAATAATTCTTTGGTGAGACATAAACTTCTAAAACTGGAAGGATAAGTATTCTAATGCATTATTATTACGAATAAAAACACCAAATTGATTTTGTATTTTAGCAAAGAAACTTTTTGTAACACCTCGAATTTTAGAAAGGGCAAAATTTTAGTTTTCAGAAAAATTTGCTGCCATCCGACAAAGGCCAACCATGTCTCGTGGACTGAACCACAGACCATAGTTTTGGTCTGTGGATTGTCCAACCAATTCTGCTTAGAAATTGAGAACCACGACCTGAACCAACAGATCATTGTTGGATCCACGGTATGTGGATGAGGTCTGTTGATCAGGGCCTCAAATTCTAGTTTCTGATGCCAAATAACGAACGAACAGGATGGATCGTCGGTCAAACCACGGTCCGTCGGGCTGGCCGTCGTTAGTGGCGGCAATTATTTTCCTACGGGTAGTTAGGTCTTTTCCTAATTAGTATAGCCTAATACTATGTCATTTTACCCTTCACCAAAATCCCTATATAAGTGTTTTAACTCTAAAATTTCCCAATTGGAAGTCATTCTCTCAAATTTACCAAAAGAAGAACAAGTCTTCCTCCCAAATATTTCTCTCTCTAGAAAGCTTGAAGAAAAGGGTCCAAGCTAGGGTTTGCAAGTCAATTCTCCAATTTCTCCATTGAAGTTAAGAAATTGGCATTGAGGTATGATAGTTTTCATCCATTGATTCCTTCCATTCATGGAGTTCCCAAGTCCTCCTATTTTCAAAGATAGAAATTCCCAATTGACTTAGGGTTTTCTTCTATGTTATGGGTTCTCTTAATTGTTGATTTAATTGATTGATTTATAATCTATGATGCATGATCTGAGTTAAGCTCATGATTTTATGATGATTCCCCCATGAAGCCATGTAATCCCCATGTTTTCCAAGTTATGATCACATAATGTGAGTTTTGGATTATGAAAGAAGATTATATGAAATCAAGGATGAATTGGTAGAATTACATGAATTTATGATGAATTTCCATGAACCCATGTTTTCAGGATGTTGTTGATTGAAAGTGGGTTGTGAACCTTGAAAGGTGAATTATGGAATTATGCATGTTCTTATGAAATTTATGTAAATGTTTTAAGGATGCTTTGAAAGTGAAGTATCAATGATGTTTGTGTTGTTGAAAGTATTTCCTATATACATATGTATGCATGAATTGTGAAAGGCTTTCTCATATAATTAGGGTTCTTAAGGTTGGAAGGTCTTCTCACCTAAAATAAACCAATAAGTAAGAAGCTATGCAAATGTTGAGGCAAGAGGCAATTACCCATGCTCTCTAAGCAAAAGACAAGAGGCGATTACACATGTCATAAGATATAAAGACAAGAGGGGATTACCCATGTAACATGTTGTAAGGACAAGAGGCGATTACCCACGTCCCTTCATGAGCTAAGATGAATAGGATTAATAACTATTCCATGGAAGTTAAGCTTAGTACCAAGTGGACAATTGACGATTACCCATGTCCCATAACTATGTGCCAACATAGGATTGTATAGATAGACATTAGCTAGTGGATCCACAATAGCTAGAAGTTCATGGTCCTTACCGTGGCAAGTAGGACACCTCTTTTCGGTGTGGGGTAGACACTTGATTCCATGTTTCTAGCATACATGGTCTTATATGTTGATTAATGCTATTTCCCACAAACAAGTAAAGTTATGATAAACCAGGGTTACTTCAAGAAGTATCGTAAGTATGTTTCCAAACGATATTCACTTGCATTGATCATGTTTTATGGCTTATGCTTTCCAACTCTCAAGTTTCATATCTTAGCTTGATCATTGCATGCTGACTATCATACTTGGTACATATCTTGTACTAACGCATACTTTTGCCTACATTTCCCCAAATGTAGGGTCCGACAGTCAGGGTTCTCAGTTTCGTGGCTAGATGTTGATTTGCGAGATTCTAAGTTTTGGTGAGTCCTCATGCTTCGAGGTCAGATTTTCATTGTTTTTTGTTTTCTTTCTTACTTTCAGTTTTGGACATAATGTATGGTCTAGGCCCATTTTCATTCTTATGTACTAGATGGCTAATGAGACAAGTGTTTAGACTTCTGCTTTACTTTTATAAAAACTTTTTGGACTTGAAATGTTGTTAAATTATCTATATTGTTTTATTTCTTATGTTATGAATGCTAAGTGGCATGTATGGGGCCACTCGGGGTCCTATACGCCATGTTACGCCTACGGGGTACCTTGGGTGGTGACAACTTGGTAATTAGAGCACAAGGTTTAGAAAGGTCCTAGGATGTCTCATAAACCACGTCGAGTAGAGTCTTATTCATGAGTGTGAAGCGCTTCATATTTATGAATGAGAAGCTACAAATGTTTAGAGAACTCTATTTCTTTCATTACTCTAAAGTCGTACGATAGAGTTTAACTCTATAAGGTCTCTCTCCTAATCCTTATCCGATGCTCTACATGATATGACTACTCAAAAAGTTTATGCTAGAAGGAATGTGAGGGAGGATGTGGAACATGAAGCTCCTCTTCAAGCTCCTCAAGCTCCGGTCAACCTTTGGCCGAGCAAGTGGCTAATGTGGAGTTTAGGACTATTTTTCAAGTGTTGGCTCAAGTCATGACGGCTCAAGACAATAGGGAGGTTGCGGTTCCGGTAAACCCAAATGTGGTTACGGCTAGAGTGAGGGACTTCACTAGAATGAATCCTCCAGAGTTTCATTGTTCTAAGGTTGAGGAAGATCCTCAAGAGTTCATGGATGAGGTTTACAAGGTGTTGATGATTATGGGAGTGATGCTGGTGGAAAGGGCGGAGTTGGTTGCTTATCAACTTAAGGGTGTTGCTCAAATTTGGTTCAACCAATGAAAAGAAGGAAGACCGGAAGATGCGGGTCCTCTTGATTGGGAAAAGTTTAAGGTTGCTTTCCTTGATAGGTTCATTCCCCTTGAGATGAAGGAGGAAAAGGTGTTTGAGTTCATCAACCTTTGTCAAGGAAGTATGAGTGTGAATGAATATTCTTTGAAGTTTACATAATTGTCTCGATATGCTCCCACAATGGTTGTCGATCCTAGGGCAAAGATGAGTAAGTTTGTTTTGAGTGTGTTCGAAATAGTGGTTAAATAATGTCGTACCGCCATGCTTGTTAATGACATGGACATTTCTCATCTCATGGTTCATTCTCAACAGATCGAAGAGGAGAAACTTAAGGAAAAGTCTAGGGAGACAAAGAGCGCTAAAACCAGTGATGGCAATTTCTCTCATGTAAGGTCCGATGGACATGGTCGTTCTAGATTTCTACAAAGGTTTTCCAGTCAAGGTTCCTCCAATGCTCATTCTAGGTTCAACAAAGATAGGGTGTCTAACCCTAAGCCTCAAGGAGGAAATGGTAGTGGGTCTTTATTGCCTACTTATGCTAAGTATGGAAGGAAGATAGCAAGTTCTAATGCTTGTTTTGGTTGTGGTAAGATGGACCACAAGATAAGAGATTGTCCTTTAGTTGCTAAGAATGAAGGAGGTAATCACCGAAGGGCTCAACATAATCCTTCATCCGGTCCAAGTGGTTCGGGTCCAAATGCTCCTAAGCAAAACCAGTTTTATGCACTTCAGACTCGTAGTGACCAAGAGGTTCTCCCAATGTGGTTACCGGTATGTTGAAAGTCTTCCAACTTTATGTTTATGCTTTACTTGATTCTGGTGCTACCTTGTTTTTTGTGATGCCATATGTGGCTATGAGGTTTGATATTCTTCCGGATTGTTGTTAGACCCCTTTTCTGCCTCTACTCCCGTTGGTGATTCTATTATGGATAAGAGGGTCTATAGAAAGTCCCACGTCTCCTTGTCCCATAGAGTTACTCTTGTTGACTTGGAGAGCCTGATATGCTAGATTTTGATGTTATCCCTGGTATGGATTGACTGCACTCATGTTATGCTTCTATTGATTATATAACTCGTGTAGTTAAGTTTCAATTCCCGAATGAGCCTGTCCTAGAGTGGAAAGAGGGAAATTGTATGCCTAACTGCCAATTTATCTCTTGTCTTAAAGCTATAAAGATGATTTCTAGGGGTTGAATTTACCATCTAGTTAGGGTGAGGGATGTGGATTCTAAAACCCCTACTCTTGAGTCAGTCCCTATTGTTAAGGAGTTTTTCGATGTATTCCCAGATGATTTACTCGGTAATCCTCCCGAAAGGAAAATAGACTTTGTTATTGAACTTCTTCCCGACCCGCAACCTATTTCTATTCCTCATTACCAATGGCTTCTGCAGAACTTAAAGAATTGAAAGAGCAATTGAAAGATTTGTTGGATAAGGGTTTCATCTGACCGAGTATCTCTCTATGGAGTGCTCTAGTTTTGTTTGTTAGAAAGAAAGATGGTTATTTATCTTCGTATGTGTATTGACAATCGAAAGTTGAACAAGGTGACCATTAAGAATAAGTATCCCTTTCCAAGGATAGATTACCTGTTTTTCCAACTTCAAGGGGCGAGTTACTTTTCCAAAATTAAACTTCAGTCGGGTTATCACTGGTTGAGGGTGAAAGAATATGACATTCCGAAGATGACTTTTTGAACTGGGTTTGGTCATTATGAGTTTTTGGTGATGTCATTTGGGTTGACTAATGCTCTGACAACATTTATGGAATTGATGAATAGGGTGTTTAGACAGTACCTTGACATGTTTGTGATTGTGTTCATTATCGATATATTTCTCTCTCTAGAAAGCTTGAAAAAGAAGGGTCCAAGCTAGGGTTTGCAAGTCAATTCTCCAATTTCTCCATTGAAGTTAAGCAATTGGCATTGAGGTATGATAGTTTCCATCTATGGATTCCTTCCATTCATGGAGTTCCCAAATCCTTTTATTTTCAAAGATAGAAATTCCCAATTGAGTTAGGGGTTCTTCTATGTTATGGGTTCTCTTATTGTTGATTTCATTGATTGATTTATGATGTATAATGCATGATCTGAGTTAATCTCATGATTTTATGATGATTCCCCCATGAACCCATATAATCCCCATGTTTTCGTAGTTATGATCACATAATGTGGGTTTTGGATTATGAAAGAAGATTATATGAAATCAAGCATGAATTGGTAAAATTACATGAATTTATGATGAATTTCCATGAGCCCATGTGTTCAAGATGTTGTTGATTGAAAGTGGGTTATGAACCTTGGAAGGTGAATTATGGAATTATGTATGTTCTTATGAAATTGATGTAAATGTTTTAAGGATGCTTTGAGAGTGAAGTATCAATGATGTTGCTATTGTTGTGTTGTTGAAAGGATTTCTCATATACACATGTAAGCATGAATTGTGAAAGGCTTTCTCACATTATAAGGGTTCTTAAGGTTGAAAGATCCTCTTACCTAAATGAACCAATAAGTAAGAAGCTATGCAAATGTTGAGGCAAGAGGCGATTACCCATGCTCTCTAAGCAAAAGACAAGAGGCAAATACCTATGTCATATGATATAAAGACAAGATGCGATTACCCATGTCACATGTTGTAAGGATAAGATGCGATCACCCATGTCCCTTCATGAGCTAAAATGAATAGGATTAATAACTATTCCGTGGAATTTAATCTTAGGATCGAGTGGACAACTGGCGATCACCCATGTCCCATAACTATTTTCCAACATCGGATTGTCTAGATAGACATTAGCTAGTGGATCCACAATAGCTAGAAGTTCATGGTCCTTACCGTGGAAAGTAGGACACCTCTTTTCGGTGTGGGGTAGACACCAGATTCCATGTTGCTAGCTTACATAGTCTTATATGTCAGTTAAGACTACTTCCCACAAACAAGTAAAGTTATGATGAACTAGGGTTACTTTAAGAAGTATCGTAAGTATGTTTCAAGATGATATTCACTTGCATTGATCATGTTTTATGGCTTATGCTTTCCAACTCTCAAGTTTCATGTTTTAGCTTGATCATTGCATGCTCATGAAAGTGTCTTATTTTAGAATGGTTTAAATGTTTATATGCATGGCTATCATATTTTCTTACTTTCAGTTTTGGGCATGATGTATGGTATATGCCCAATTTCATTTTTATGTACTAGATGGCTAATGAGACAAGCGTTTAGACTTCCGCTTTACTTTTATAAAAAAAAAAAAAAAATTGGACTTGAAATGTTGGTCTTTATCTCTATTTTTCTATTTCTTATGTTATGAATGTTAAGTGGCTTGTATGGGGCCTCTCGGGGTCCTATACGCCATGTTACACCTAGGGGGTACCTTGGGTCGTGACACTTTTGAATATAGAAAATAACTCAAAATGATCTTTCATTAAGAAAACCCAAGTGCATCTTTAATAATCATCAATGAAACTAACAAAATAATGAAATCCTAAGGTTGAACGGACTCTACTAGGGCCCCAAATATCATAATGAACTAAGGAAAAAATAGACTCTGAACGACCCTCTGTACCACGTGAAAATGTGGCACGAGTGTGTTTTCTAAGTTGACACGACTCACAATCTAATGTGGACAAACTAGACAAACTAGGCACCATTTGTTGTAGTTTGGATAGACTCGAATGTCCCGAACATTTATGAAATAGGTCTGGAGGATCTGTAACAGAGCATGATGTGAGGGAATTTGAAGAGGTAAGATAGTAAAAGTTTTGCGATTCATGTATCATCAAAAAAGGTTATGCCACAATTTAGGTCACATGTTAAATGACTAACAGATGCCAGATTAAAGGAGAATCGGGGACATAAAGAATAGAGTCTAGTGTGACAGAAGATAAGGGTGTGGCTTTTCCAACCCCTTTTGGTTTTGTTTGGATCCAATTGGTTAAAGTAATAACAGGAAGAGATTGTGAATAAAAAATATCATACAGAAGTGATTTGTTACAAGAAATATGATCAGAAGCACCTGATTCCATGACCCATAAATCAAGAGTACTAGACTGTGAAACACAAGCAAAAGAATTATCCGCAACACAAACATCATGTTGAACAACCGAAGCTACTTGTGGAGACGTTTACTTACTTGCTCGATATTGAAGAAACACACCATATTCTTTAGAGAAATATGAGCATTATTGGATGGCTGATCGGGTTGAGAAATAGAATCTACTTGTTGAGATGTTTGCTTACTTGCGCGATTCCGAATGAATTCATTTTATTCCTTTGGAGCTATAGGATCATAACTGGATGTTGGACCATGCAAAATGTGACATATGTCACGAGTGTGCCCATTCTATGACAATAACTACACTTGGATCAAGATTTTCCAAGAAGTCCTCCTCCTCATTAATTCTCCATAGATTGATATGTTCGTTTTTTTATGGTTTGAGATGCGAGAGCAGATGAGTCAATTGTGGATGATGAAACTACTTTGTGACTAGGAGGCGCGGCAAGACAAAGTAGACACGAGAATAATTCTTAAATTGTAGGAATAGTAAGACTAGCTAAAATTTGATCACGCATTGAATCATGATCAATAGGAAGTCCGACAAGTACAAGAACGAGAAACAACGTCTTCATGTGCTCTTGTTGTTTTTGCACGTTCTTAGTGATTGGCATCAGTGTATCAAATTCCTCTATGACTAGTAAATGGCCATATCTGATTCTTATTTATTTATATAGGTCATACGAGATATCACATCATTGAATCGAGTTATGTCATGTGTATAAAGCACGAGCATTTTCCCAAACTGAATTGCATGTGTGGAATGGGCGGAATAAGGGCATCAACTTGGAATCAATAGATCGCCATAAGAGACTACATAATTTAGCATCACCCTTCTCTCATTATACTTTGGCTTTTCCATCTTCTTCATTAGCCCTTGCCTTTACATCTACCACACAAGTAATGTTTATTAAGTGATCTTGCACACCTTGACCCTTGCACCACAACTCAACCGAGGAAGCCCAAGCTAAATAGTTTGAGCTTCCAATTAATGGTTCTGAAGTAGTCATAGGTCTTGAACTTTCAATTTCTATATTCTTGGAGCCAAAAGTATCAATCTTGAAAGACATGTTGCGAAATTAGAATATGTAGCCAACAACAATACTAGTAAAAAAATATGTAATGTGTTGCCAGAATCTGGATTTTTTTTGTCGGAATCTAGAAAAAAAACAAGGTTTTCATTGAAAAATTAGATCAGATCGTCAAATATTGGTCGGAATAAGGAAATAGATATAAGGACGACCTCAGAATGAAAAGGCAACCCCACTAGAAAAAGAAAGTTGTCAAAAAGATGGCAGGAGATCAGAAGGTCGCACGCGCCGGCGCGTGGATCTGACAAGCTCATCAAAGAATTGATTATGATTGCGCGTGAGGGCATGCGTGACATTTCCGGTGAGTCTGACTGGGGTTTTCTAGTCGTGGAATTTTGCACCTAGTGGTGGTGTTGATTTTTGAAAAACACAGACGGAAAATATGAAGGCGTCGCAGCAATATTTTTTTTCTCACAATTTCTTTGATACCAGGTGAGAATATAAGAATAGAAATATAATTGATAGTGTTTTCTCATTATTACATAGAGAACCATATTTATAGACACTATAATACAATTCTTTACCAAGTAGGAGACTATAAATTATTCCTATTATGAGTAGGAATGTGTATAACTATTCCTATTCTAACTATAAATTTATACCAAATTCGGCATCTATAAAACAACCTAGAACTTCTCAAGGTTGTCATTTCTGAAATCTCCCGCTTCCCTTCGATCTCAATTCCAAAACTAAAAACAACCGAGACCGCATTTTAAGAGCCTGTTAAACTATATATGCAATATTTTCTCACATGTTACATACTCACTTTAGACGGGAAGACTCAATCCACTGATTCTATCGCTACCAGTTAAAGAAAAGATGATCCTACGTCCGGTGACATTGGGAAATTACAGGCCAGAAATTTCCACTTATCCTTTTTGCCCGTTATTTAACCTTCTGCCTAAGTATTATTTATGCCTGCCCTCTATTCTTAAAAAGAAAAAAAACACACGAAAAGAAAAGATGTCTCCTTACCTTTCTTAGTTGCCCTTTCATTCTTTCTTCGGAAACAACATTATGCTACCACTGTTGAATCCAATATTACTAAAAGCATTAAGGCTCAACATTGAACTATGCCAATAGTTTCGAAGACTACTTCCGAGAAGATATAGGGAAAGGCATATCATAAAATACATCTTGAAAAGGGCAGGGACTTGAAAAGGTATTAATACTCCTTACTGTTTTTTCGTAGATTTATTATTTACAAATTACTAATTTCAAAAACTTTCTTCTAGGATAGCTTTGTTGGTATACCTCGACTATTCCACCATATCCCTATATCCACAGGTATTGACTGGGCTTTGATAGATGGATTTTCCTACATTAAGATTTGTATTTGAAACTTTGTGGTTTCCTCCCATTTCATTAACCAATAGGACACACCCTTGTAAGAAAATTCAGCATATAGTGACTTAACTAGCCTATTCTATGGCTTCCAGAGTATTCCATCCTGTTGGAAGTAGTGCAACTTTTAGCAAAAACCTCTTCCCTCCTACCCTAAAGAGTAACTAAGAGAAGAAATAAGGTAGGACAATTGCACATAATTAGAAGTGTTGACTATTACTTCAACCATGCATCGCATGAGATGTTTAAACTATAAAATACAGTCAACTTTCAGTAAATAATTTCGTGATTTCGAATATAAAAAGTGTTTATTGAATATGAATGTGTAGCTATAAATAGCAAATGCCAGGTTAGATGGCCCACATAATTTAGATTGGTGGCAGTGTCATGCTGCTGAGCAACAAACTTTTCTCTTGGACTTATTTATCTATGAGAAGATACTCTTGGTGGAGTAAATGTGCAAATGGGATGCATGTAAATTCATTTTCAGTTTAATGTTATTTCTTTCAATTGTAGCTTCTATTTTATGTTCGTTTTATGATTTTGACACCAACTTGTTGCTCATTGAAGAAAAACTAATTATTAGCAAATTCACTCAGCCTACTGATTTGGTTGACCCTATCAGTTAACATAATTCTTGATTGTGCAACTTTCACAATTGAAAACAAGTAGGAGGCCACAGAGTAAGTTTGTATCTCAAGGTAGCAGTGAATAAGTTTGTATCTCAAGGTAGCAGTGAATATACCAAAAGGCTTAAGAGGAACAAGACAAATTTACAATTTTAGTTCTACTATTCGTTCAAGTCAAACAATACTCAGTCTTTTCTTTCTTTAAGATATGAAAACATACGGTGAGTTAGAGATTGATGAAACCCAATTTAAGGTTTTGATTCGTTCCAAAAGGATATTGTTTCCAAGTTGCATGATATTATTCTATAGCATTCATATATTTGTGATTATCATGTCCAAATACACTTAAAATTTGAAAAAAACCAGTACATAAGAGTGATACTTCAG
The DNA here is from genome assembly GCA_035578085.1 of Solanum pinnatisectum. Lineage (NCBI taxonomy): Eukaryota > Viridiplantae > Streptophyta > Magnoliopsida > Solanales > Solanaceae > Solanum > Solanum pinnatisectum. The sequence goes on from JAWPEI010000117.1 coordinate 42,310, forward strand.
ATGTTTACCCAAAAAATGGTAATATTATTCCCCTCTTATTCATTTCCTTCTAGAATATTGACATCCAATATATGCAACCGCACAAATCCTCCTCAACTATTTTAATGGTTAAGATGCTTACTTTCATTACGAAAAATCATTAATTTGGTCATCTTACAATTGCAATCTTAAAACTTTCTTTATATGACAATAATTATTTGGACACGTTTTTATTTCCTTGATCTCGCACAAAGCGCAGGCGTAATTACTAGTAAAATAATATAACAAAACATAACAGATATATTTTGTGCAAAGTTTTATACCAAACGAAGTTCTTGAAATACAAACCAAACCATATTGTTTCCTACGCAAGTTAGGAAATTTTGTATGAATTATCTTATGCTAAATAAGTGGAATAAAAATGCGAGATTTAGTAATTCATGAATCAAAGCAACCAAAATGAACAAAATAGCCCTCTTATCTTAATCAGTTTATTCTAAAAATAAACAAAATACATTTCAAACCCTAGATTAGAATACAAACGTAATAAATTCATGCATATTACAACCCACATTATTAATGACCATGTTAATTCTCGCGTAACTTGAATCTAAGCCATACGTCATCTAAAAGTATTAGCCTAAGTGGATAAGAACATCTGTGAAAGACAAAAATTTAGCTTACAATAAGCAATCAGTGAATGTTCAATTCACCATATAGAAATCCCATCATTTTAATTTGTTCTCCATATTAACTATTACTTCTTCTCCATATGACAATCCATGTGTTATTACTCACCAGTCACCATATAACAATCCATGCCCTACAAATGTATAACTACACCATCAACAACACGACTTTTGGCTCCAACAGAGATGTCAGCCAGTGCATAGGAAAGGTCATAAACCGAATTTTGCGCAACCAATCAAATCAAGCACAATATCTGACCCAAAAAAAAAAAAAAAAAAGGGTCAAGCACAATATGCAGGATTTCAAAGTGCACAAAGAATTAAAAAGAAAGACACAGCTGTCTCCAGGACTTCCACCAACACTAAGGAGCCTTACTAAGAGCATGTCGCTCAGTCTAGGAAGATAACTAGTTCTAAACACACACCAAGAAAAAAAAAAACTAAATTTGAACTAATTAATCAAGATCAACAGAAAGCGAAGAATCTAGAGGTGAATTGAGTGTAGCCAGAATACAATCTAAAGGAGTCAAAGCTGGCCAATTTAATTATTTTCTTGTTTTCAAGTTTATAAGGCACTGCAGAAGTTGTAGTTGTAAACTTTTAATTGTTACCTAAACTAGATGGAAAAGAAACTTCAGGATTTCCTGGGCACTGGCAAATTGTAATAAAGGAACTCTGCCCATTGGAGACATGGTAGGAAGAAAGGGAAATTAGGCTGAGCCTGAAGCACATAAGCAGCCAAGGAAGAACCTGAACTTAAACCTGCAATGTCCACATACTCAGCGTTACCTTTACAATCACTACTTGGGCAGATACTTGACTTACAAGGCAGGACTCCAAGGTAAGGAAATAGAAAGTTGCAATCACGTAGAACGAAACCATTTTAACAGATTCTTCCCCTACATAGAACCAGAGTGATAAATCAAGAACCGGCACTTGTGCTACTTGTCCAATCCACCTGCAATCTCAAAAATCAAATACAAAATAAGGTTAGGTGATAGCCACAAGTATCACAAATTCTGAGTAGTATCACTCAGTCTGTCCCTAAAGAAAAACCCAAAAAAGAAGAATTAAATGATGGACAGAAAAGAGAGCAGTTGAAGCTCTGATCAACTAAACCTTCAAATTCTTCCATCAGAAGGTGCATGCAGAAAGCACATGACCATAATCTTTTTGTCGTTTCATAACAACACCATGCGAAGAGTGAATAATCATCCATTCATTCAGTAAAAACCCACTTCATCCACGTGAAGAAGCAATATTTTGAAATATGCTCAGGTAGGTCCACCTGTATAAATCATGATATTAGACAACCACAAACAAAAGTAATTTTAACATATCAAACAAGGATATTGCACACTATCTACCAACATTTACCCATGAGGCTGTCTAGGTACCCACACTCTTTCCATCGACATAAAACAAAGATCTAACAGAAGTAACATGATGCATGTAACTCACTGCTCAAAATCCTATTCTTTCACCTGAGAAAGATGAGCAAATTAGCATGATTGTGCTATTCAAATTGCCACTGATGGACAAAATCCTCAAACCTGTTAGTTGCCCAAGTAACAGTCTAAATTATATATGACAAATGTCAAATGCTCTAAGTGCATATACATGGAAGAGTTGGACACCTAAAGGTTCAGGATTCATATGTCAAATGTCAAGATAGCAATAGAAAACTGGAAAAGTATGGCAAGACCTTGAATGAAAACAATGTATTTTGAACTTACGCTGCTCCAAGTAGTAGAATACCCATCAGTAGAAAGCAACCAGTCACCAAATGTCGAATGCAACTCCAGTCTATTTGTAATTACATCAGCAAATTCATCCCCATTTAATTCCTCAAAGTCAATATCTCTTCTCTTTTTCTTTCTATGTTTTTGCCTTTTCTTGCGCTTATTTCTGGCTGATCTATTGTCCTGCTCAGACTCACTTTCTTCCAGAAGCTGATCATGATCTAATATTGGATAAATCTTGGATTTGCGGAAGCTTATGTTGTTGCAAACAAATAAATTTTCCCAGGAACTGCAATTCCTGAAATCCTCAGATAAGTAACAGTAGAAAGCCCAAGATTGCAGTCCCAACCATTTGATACTCTCTAAAGATTTTCTTCTGAAGCATTCCCTCAGAATTGGTGTAAATGTATCTTTAGGGTTTGTTGGTTTACAAATTTGGAAAATAACATTCTTAACCTTCTCCTTTTGCTCCTGACTACCTTCTTCGCGTATATATCGCATAAGCTGCCGACTTTGAGTAGCAACTGCATTCAAGAGAAGCAACTGATCAAGAGAATTATTGCCATCACACTTCGAGAGGATGATCTCCAGCAATTGATCAAGAGAATCATGGCAATCCTTCTTTTGCAAGCTTGGTTTAACATAACTTTGGAGTAAATCCAAGAAAACCATTAGATCTTGTTCCTCAAGAATGATGAGAAGGTGTTGACATAAGAAAGAGAAAGATTGCTCAATCAGAAACTCATCTATAATTTCCCATACTTCTTTCAAATTATCCTTGTACATCAAGTCAACAAACATATTGATAAAAAAATTATTATCAATGGTCAGAATATCACCATCTCTTAGTGACTCGGCAAATTCCTTAGATGACCAAAATTCAGGAACATACTCAAGAAAATTCTCCACTGTTCGTTCAACATCCAGATCAAGAAAATAGTGAGGCTTAGTGGCAACCATTGCAGGTGATTGCCCATGTTTCCCCTTCCACTTGAGCTCCTCCCAACAGATGTCTCTATTCACAAAAGCAAACTGGGACAGTGCCTTAGCCCCCTTTGTATGGTCCACATAACCACTACCAGCAAAATTAGAGAACCACTGCAAAATATGATTTCTGTTTCCTGCATGATCAATAATTTACTTACACACAAGAGACTGAGATCAGATATAATAATCAGTCAAGAAATGTCTTTAGAGAGAGAAAGGTGTACCACATAACTAAAACCCCTGATCAAAAATCACAAGGCAAAAATCATCACTATTTATTATATCGATATTAGCATTAGCTTCTCATTTCCTCAATTTTTTGAAGAAAAAAATTAAGAAGAAATAAAATTTAATTATTTCACTTTTCGCTTTGTTCAGAAACAAGAAATAACCCTACCTAGAAAGAAATACAGACAGTTTTTTCATTCAGTTTTTATCTATGTTGCCCTCCACCTGCCTTCCCTGCCACACCTGTGTTTATCCGAACAAAATGATATGATTTGTGGGGTGTGGGACCACCACCGATTTAGTCAACTTTATCTACTTAAAAAAAAATATATATATATACATTATTTTTATTATTTTAGTGTGTGGTTGCCTGCTTGCACTTGCACGCACCTTGTCTAATATCAAGAAGACTGTCAAGGCTTGGACTGATGAGAAATCTACACACAATACATGCATATATATATATATATTATGAGAACGTTTTGCTATTACACAAGATATCCAAACTCATGATCCATACTCCTTAATCCTAAATTTTATGTGATGAAGAATCCGATCTCTAGACCCACACCTGAGACTGAGCAGCATAGGTTTGTAAATGGTATATACCCCTTACCCGGAGCTGAACACAAATTTTTCACACTTTTCTCCCTCACTGACTCAAACCCCGTACCTCATTGTTAGATGAGGAGGGCCTTAACACTAAGCTATCAATTGTCATTTATAATGTCAACTTCAACGGCATACAGTTAACTAAATTTCCAATGACATTTAATTATTTCAAAACTGAAGCGGATAGATTTAAAGCATATCCTTTCGTTTTTCTAGTTGTCTATCCAAAATTGTAGTATGTCCATGTGTTGTTTAATTTACTTTTTTTAGCAGGAAAAGATAAATTTTATTACTAAACTCAGTATCACGCTAGTACTGAGACAAGTAAAAAATATTGTTGAGAAGGTAAGGTTTTTTCTTTCTATAGCTGGTTGATCATAAACATGGTTCGTGGATTCGTAGATCGGGGTATTAAAATCTTCTTTATATAGGGGTATGAATCATTCCAAATAGCAAAGGACTTGCACCCAAGGGTGTGGCCTAGTGGTCAATGAAGTGGTTGAAAACCCTGAGGTGTCAGGTTCAAAACTTAGCCGGAGACAAAAGACACTAGGTGATTCTTTCCATCTGTCCTAGCCTCGGTGGACAGAGTTACTTGGTACCTGTTGCTGGTGGGAGGTGGCAGGTATCCCTTGGAATTAGTCGAGGTGTGAAAGCTGGTCCAGACACCACAGTCATAAAAAAAATAGCAGAGGACTTCTTTGGCTCAAAGAAATGGTACTATTGGGTGGAAAGGAGGAATTTAATGAGTAGAATGATAGTTAGCAAGAAAGTAATGTTGTGGCTATGTGATTTAATGCACACAGCGACAAGGACTACGGGAAAAGAATACATCTGGATATTAAATGATCAACTGCATCTCTATTATTGTTCACAACAATATAACAAATATGGAAGATTCTGAAGCATTATAACTTTACAAGGGGAGAGGAGATCAGTCATAATAGTTCATGAATTGTTTCCATACAAATGTTGGGGATCGCAGATGTGCTGGCCAGGGAAACCCCACAGATTCAAACAACCTCTTACATAGCTGCTATTAGTCTAAGAAAATGACAACCAAAGGAGGGGAGCATGGTTCTCACAAACTGATGACCATATTACCATTCCTTGATCAGTAACAATGTCAGAAACAGATATGTTCAACAGATGCCTGGTTGAAATCTTCACCGGAAATTCAGAAGTTCCTACACAATGGAATTTGTGTAGATGGGTTGCAGAAAGTGGAATCTTAAGTGTGGTGTCCAAATCTATGATTTAAACGAGCTGCAGTTCCTATTTGAATTCCCCAACAAGAAAACGGCAGAAGTCATGCTTGGCCATTGGAGTTAGTAAAAAGAACCTATTAACCTGAAATGGTAGTCACCCAAAACAGGTTGAGTACTGGCTGATAAAGCGTGTGATTCGCTATATATTAGGGTTATTGGTTAACCCCTTCAAATGTGGTCAAAGGAGGTCATAGTGGAAATTGGGATGAAGTGTGGTGGTTGGCTTGAAACTGAAGAAGAAACAAATGCTAAAAAAACCACTTAAAATGGGAAAGAATCAAAGTGAGGGCCAATGGAGAAGATACCAAAGTGCATCGAGGTGGAGAATGATGGGTTGATCTTTAGCGTGCCAATTTAGTGCGAAAGCTTGCCAGCGATGAGAGCGGTTCAAAATATCGATGATGGAAGGAGACCTAGGGCTACAAGTTCTGTTAAGTCACTTTCAGAGACGACTAACATAGCTGGCAGGGTACCAGGTCATGTAGGTACACTTGGGAAGTCGTCCAAAGTTCAATTTGAACGACTAAGGCAGTGGAAGGGCACGTGTTGAATCCCAAGCTGCTGACTAATTTCTGCCTCGCCCAATATTTTATTAAGAGAAAGAGGCCTGGACCAGATCCTCTCCTGATTTCTGATTCTTGGGGGCCATGCAGTTCTCTTGACGAGATCGTTGCAAGAAGAGATTTGGGATATGCAGTTCCCTTGCATTGGTGGATGTGATCGTACCAACTAAAGAAGATAGTCTTCGTCAGCAAGACTCTCTCAGTTACAAATCTGGGAAAGCAGTGTTGTTTACACTGGAGAAGAAGGATTAGAAGTTGAAGCTTTGAATATCAAATTTCTGGAGGATTTCAATCAACACACCATTCAAGTCGAACAATCTCAATTCTGGCCAATTACAGAGGCACAAATCTCTTGACATCCAATTAGCTGAGTTAGAAACGTCTCTCTGGGTGCAATGCAACATAATGAGATTAAGTAAACAATTTGGGGTGGATTTTCAGGGGTGTGTATGGTAGGCAGGGTTTTTGTTAACAAAATTGGACAAAAAGAGATGGGAAATTGGTTTCCAAAGCTCGGACATTGCTAAACAGAAGGGCAATCACGAACTCTGGAACCTACAATTTGGAGTGAAGTTTAAAGAAGGAGAAGCAAGGAGGGCACAGAAATCTTCTGGTTCACAATGAAAATCAACATTATCTCATGGAATGTGCAGGGATTAAACAACGTTGACAAAAGAAGGAATGATTAAATCTCTTTTCTAGGAATGGAAATCAGATTTTTATTGTATACAAGAAACAAAGATGGAAGAGAGTGTGGGGAGGTTGTTAGGTTTTTATGTAGCAACAGGTGGGCTGATTATGTTAGTCTGGAGTTGAGTGGAAGGAGTGAGGGTATATTTATCATGTGGGACAAGAGGGTGTGGAAAGGGGAACTATTGAACACTGGGATCTACTCAATTTCTTGTAAACTGTCAAACCTCAGTAGAGATTTCTCTTGGTTCCTTTGTGCTCCAAATAGTCAAAGAGAGAGAGAGAGATGAATTATGGTGGGAGAGGGCTGGCACCGGGGGATATGTGATGGGGATTGGGTGATTTGTGAGGACTTCAACATCATAAGATATGCCACAGAAAGAAAGAATAACAGGAGTTTTTCCAGGGCAACAAGAGAATTCTAAGAAATCATAGAAGATTTGGAACTTATTAATCCTCCTTTACTCAGAAGTATACGTGGGGCAAAGGCAATCTTCACGAGTGTTCTACAAAGATTAGATAGAGAAGACTCCTCAGAATGGGATGAAGAATTTAATAATATAAAACAGACTTTGTTGCCTAGATTAGATAGATTTCTCTTCTCCTTGGAATGGGCTTTTACTAAGTCCAAATTCAATTTTGAGAATTGGTGGATAGAGGTGGTGGAAGGATTTAAAGAGAGTGGAGGGGTGGTCGAAATCTTTTGAAATATCAAGAAGGCCTTATTTTATCTTGGCTGGAAAACTTGAGTTGTTGAAATCCAAGCTGAAGGAGTGGAACATTGCTTATGGAGGGAATCTGAAGAAGAAAAAGACCATTCTTCTTATTCAAATTAACAGTTTTGATGGTATGCAAGAACAAAGGCCACTAAATGAAAATGAGTGCCGGAAAGGACATCATTACATATGGGCAAAAACGGAAGAGCTCTCATGGAGGCAGAGGTCTAGAACTTTATGATTGAAGCAAGGGGATAAAAACACCAAGTTTTTCCAGAAAATGGAAAATTCCCATAGAAGATTCAATCATATAGATAAGCGGGTGGTATAAGGGAATCTAATAATTGATCTAGTAGGGATTAGGAACAAGATCATGTCCTTCTATCAAAATCTCTACTCAGAAATAGAAAGCTGAAGACCTCAATTCTCCTATCAAGGTAGCCCTGGAATTTCAGAAGAAGAAAAAGAACTCCTACAGTGTGAATTTGAAGAACAAGAGGCGGTGGAGAGTTTGAGACTTTGTGCAGCAAATACGGCTTGTGGCCCAGATGGATTCTCTATGGGCTTCTTTCATAAGTGTTGGTAGACTGTAAAAGATGTCATGAATACCATCAGGAACTTTCATTTCAATGAGTACTTTGAGAATTAGTTTAAATGCTTCTAATATTGCTCTCATCCCAAAAAAAAGAGGTGCTAAGTGTTAGAATAGGAATAGGTATATATAATCCTACTTAGAATAGTAATAGGAATAGTATATAATTTCCTACTTGGTAAAAAATTGTATTGTATTATCTATAAATAGGGTCTCTACGTAATAATGTAGATACACAATTCAATAATATTCTTCTCCAATATTTGCTCACATGGTATCAGAGCCTCTATGATCTTGGTAGAGAATAGAGAATCAAAGAGCTTCCGTTGCTGACAAGTGATTATTACCCATATATGCCTCCCGTCTGGCCAACAATTATGTTAGCAAATGTTGGGTCACCGTGTATCTTTCTGATTACGATGACTATTGTCTCACATCTAATTTGCGTAGCACTGTGCATCTTTACGGTGACTACTTTCTCATTTCTTAATTTGTGTACCACCATGCATCTTTCTAGTAACTACTTTCTCATATCTGATTTGTGTAGCACCGTGTCATCTTTTCGGTGACTACTTTTTCATATTCAATTTGCATAGCACTGTGCCATCTTTTCGGTGACTACTTTCTTATTTGTGTAGGGTCGTGCCATCATTCTGACCCTACGCATACAATTTCTCTTTTTCAGTATGGTTATGCCATCAATACGACTCTACATAAATAATTTCTATTTTCCAGTAGGGTCGTGTCATTATTCCGACCCTACCCATGTAATTTTATTTTTTCAAATTGTGACCACTTTCAACCATCAAATCTAATAATCTGGCGCTTGGGCATGTTCCGACAAGTTTTATGGTGACTTTCTTGTTTATGATCTACTCATCCCTTGGTTTCGAGATGATCTATATATTTTATATCAGATTTCATGAACTTCTTGTTTCAAATTTACTTTTGCCAAAAAACACGGTATACTAGATATTTGAGTAGGATTGCGGTGATACTTTCTCTCTCGTGGTAAAATATTATATGTCCACCTTTTTTTTTATGACAATGGAAACCCGCAACAGCTACCCTTTGGGTGCGCACAGGGTAAAACCCCGCTTCTATGCAATAGCTCGCAAACCACATGGGAGAGGTAACCCGCACTAGGCAAGCTCGACACGACGAGCTCGACCCAGAAGGCAAACCCCTTGCTTTTGCTGGCAAGGGGTTTCGAACTTGAGACCTCCAACATGGAAGTCCCAAGCCCAAACCACTGGGCCACCTCGGAGGGTATATGTCCACCTTTTTTTATCTATGATTTTCGTCCTCCATTGGCCTTTTAATCTGTTGGACATTAAGAATGTTTTTCTCTATAGTGATCTCAATGAAGAAGTCGATACGTAGCAACCACCTGATTTTGTTACTCAGGGGGAATCTAGTAGCCTTGTATGTCAATTGTGTAACTCACTCTATGAAATAGTCTTTTCAAGCTTGGCTTGGAAAGCTCAACACTGTTATTTAGGAATTTATCACTCTGTGTTTTATCGACATTATGCATCAAATCCAATATTTCATGAAAAGACCAAACACATTGAAATTGATTTTTATTATTCATCAAATCCAATATTTCATGAGAAGAGTAAGCACATTGAGATTGACAATCAATTTTGTGAAGTCAAGTGATCAACTTACAAATATCCCACCAAACCCATCATCAGTCCTCATATTAATTACATTTGTAACAAGCTAGGTACATGTGACTTGTATGCTCTAGCTTGAAGTGGAGTGTTAGAATAGAAATAAGTATATATAATCTTACTTAATAGGAGTTTGGCCATTTGATTTCATCTCATGAGATGAAATCATCGTTTAGAGATGCAATTTTACGCTGATTTCATCACATGATTTCATATCATGAGATGAAATCCCAAATTCTCCAAAAATAATGATTTGAAAAATTCAAATCGTGATTTGGGATTTTTCAAATATAAAAATTGACCTACATGTTCATATTTTGTAAAAAAAACCCACATATAATTTATATATATCTACTAGCTATTTGTTTCATATGTAAATAAAATTTATAATTCATATCATTACATTTTAAACCATTTATCTCATATAATGATATTCTCGCCAACATAAAATTTATTTTTATTTCAAATCAATTTTTAATTTACCATTTTTTATCAAATTTATCACTACTTCATTCAAATCAATGTTTAATAAAAAATAATTTTTCATCATTATATTGAGTAGACAAGACTAACCACTGTGACATTAATTGAAAATATAATTTTCTTAGCTGCTAACAACTTGAACACTACAACTTATGTTCAGTTTTATTTTTCTATTGAATCAAGGTTTAAACAATAAGTGGTGTATTTTCTTTAGAATAGTTTTTTGATAGTATATTATGCAATTTTATAAACTTTTGCTTTTTTCGTAAGATTGTATAAAGAATTGGGACAATTTTAATAGTTTTACAACCTATGGGGGTTTTATGTTTATGAGAAAACATACGATAAAAAAAGTCCAAATTGCATGTCCAAACAAAACTTCAACTTCATCTCATGATTTCATATCATAATTTCTAATTTTATATCGCATGGCCAAATGGGCCCTTAGAATAGTGATAGGAATAGGAATAGTATATAATTTCCTACTTGATAAAGGATTGTATTGTAGTATTTATAAATAGGGTCTCGATGTAAGAATGTAGATACACAATTCAATTATATTCTTCTCCAACATTTCTCACACTAAGGAACTCAAAGACGTTGAAGAAGGTGGCATATAAGTTGGTGAATGGGTATCAGTTGGCTTTTTTTTTAAGACGGAAAAGGGCCAAATATACCCTTATACTATTGGAAATAGTTTAAATATACCCTCGTTATACTTTCGGACTAAATATACCCCTCCCATTATACTTTCGGGCTAAATATACCCTTATAACTAATAGAGGGACACATGGACGACTAGGATTAAAAGAACCATTCAATTTAAAATAGATCCAATTCAGATATAAGTTGTCCAGCCCCAATAATATAACACAACCTAATCAATAACATTGTTCATGCCTCTAATTAAGTTCTCTCCAGCAATAAAAGTACCAGATAATTTTTGTTTTTCCTCATTTCCTGCAGTAGTACAAAATTGTTCATGCCTCCGTGTAAAATGATATCGCAACAAGTGTGTGTATGATGTCCTCGATTTCAGTGGGCAAGTAGGTTTCTTTGTTTGAAAGATAAATTGGGTGGGTCAATGTTATTGATTAGGCTGGGTTATATTATTGGGGCGGGGTGGGTTATATCCGAATTAGATCTATTTTAAATTGAATAGTTCTTTTAATCCCTCTGTTAGTTATAAGGGTATATTTAGCCCGAAAGTATAACGGGAGGGCTATATTTAGCTCAAAAGTATAATGAGGGGTATATTTAAACTATTTTCAATAGTACAGGGGTATATTTGGCCCTTTTCCATTTTTAAGAGGAAGACAGATCATGGATGCTTCTTTGATTGTCAATGAAAATGTGCAAATACTAGAGTAAAAGGGTGAGAATCTGGTGTTCATTGTAAGCTTTGATATTGAGAAGATCTATGATTATGTTAACTGGGTTCCTTTTCAAGGTGCATGAAGCAATGGATTTTGGCAGTAAATGAATCAACTAGATAGCTTTTTGTATCAACACAATCAGGTTTTCTATTTTGGTGAATGGCTCCCCTAAAGGCTTTTTCTCTGCTGAGAGAGGTTTGAGACAAGGTGGTTGTTTATCACCTTTCTTATTCCTCTTTGTCATGGCAGGTTTGAATCAAATGCTAAAGTGCGCAAGCTGCAATGGATGGTTAAAAGGTTTCAATGCTTCTAACAAGGGAAGGGAAGATGTGGAAATCACACATCTTCTTTATGCATCTATTCTTTAATTTTTTTTGTGAGGCAAAGGCAAAACCCTTAAGATATCTTAGGTTAATTCTAGTCATGCTTGAGGCAGTCTCCGGGCTTCATGTGAATTGGAGGAAGAGTATGATTTATCCAACCAAAGAACTGGAGGATATTCAAACCATGGCAGCCATTTTGGGATGTGCGATAGGCTCCCTACCCACTGTCTGATTTGGTTCTAAAAATATTGCTCTTGAATTATTCAATGGGATGGTTGATAGCTGTGAGAAGAGACTGACAAGCTGGAAAAGAAAATACCCATCACTGGGTGGTATAGTTGCTTTGGTCAACATTGTTCTAGATGCTTTACACACTTATGTGATGTCCTTGTTTCCTCCACCTCGTAATGTAAGGGAGAAAACTGATGTGCTGAGAAGGAATTTCATTTGACAAGGCAACAAAGAGCATGAAGTTACCCATTTAGCAAAATGAAAATCCTCAATTACTAGCAAGGAGAGATGTTGTTTGCACATTAAAATCTAAAGGCTCAAAACATCAGTCTATTGCTAAAGTGGTTATAGATATATAATCTGGGGGGAAATGCTCTAAGGAGAAGAGAAATCAGCCAAATATGAGCAACATGGGACGTGGTACTCAAAGACTATCGGTTGTCCCTATGGAATTGGAGTATGGAAGTCTATCAGATCACATTGGGGAGTTATTGCAGCCAAATCCAACATCAAGGTGGGAAATGGTAGAAAAACGTTGTTCTGGGCTGATAACTGGCTAGGCCATTCTACTCTAAAAGATTTCTTCCCTGTCCTTTACAACATTGCTTCCCCACCTAAATCAAGACTAGATGCAATCTGAGATCCTCGAGGGTGAAATATTACTTTTAGAAGGGCTCTAAATGAGGGGAATTAGGAGTTGTGGAATTTTTTAAGACCCTAGGAGAATTCAAAGGATTAACAAAGTCTTGTGATAAGCTTTACTGGAAACCCAGCAAAGATGGTGGTATTTTTTCAGTGAAGTTTGCTTCTCACACATAGTGTAATTTAAATCAGCAAATACCACAACGACACTGGAGATATATTTCGAAGTTAAGGTTCCTACAAAAGTGTTGTGCCTTTCCGGGTTAGTGGCAAGAGAGGCTTGCCTGACTCAAGAGAATCTAAGGAGAAGGGGATTCCAGTTTTGCTCTAGATGTAAACAGAATCCAATAGCCAATTGTTTCTTCATTGTTCTGTCACTGGTCTTCTGTGGCAACTTTCTGTGACATTGTGGGCCTCCAATGGTGTATAACTTCCAACACTAGTGACCTGCTGAGGAGTTGGAATCGCAACGAGGGTGTAGACAGACAGATGAAAAGGTGGAGATCGGTAAATGGTGGACAGTTTCGAGAGAGAGAAATTTAAGAATTTTTTAAGGAAGAAGTAGCTATTTACAGAATTTTAAGATGAAGTGCTTTCTTCTTTTTCAGTTTTGGTGTAAAGAACGTTTTGAAGAGGAGGCAGTATCCTTAGTAAATCTGATAGGTGCTCTGTAACTGTTAGGATTTCATAGTTGGATCTGCTGTCCTTTCCCTCTGTATTTATGGTATTGACACTATCCTAGTGCTTTTTTCTTTAATACTCAAGTTACCATTCTAAAAAAAAGAACCTTCAAAGCTGACGAGAAGCAATATAACTTGGACACAGTTCAATTTGATTCAGTAAGATATTGATACAACAACAACAACAACAATATACCTAGTGTACAAGGTAGAGAGGTTGTTTCCAATAGATCCTCAAGGTAAGTAAAAGTATTACAAAGAAGTTTGAAAAAAGAAAAAAACAAGAGTGAAGAAGCCTAGACAAAATGCTAAAGAAAACATGACAAAGCATACTAAAAAAGGAACTGTAAGATACTGATAACTTCGACTAATATATTGATTCAGCTACCACCTGCAAAAGACTATATCTCACGGAAAGAGTCAACCAATTCAGTAAGATATTGATAACTTTGACATAAAATTTCAATACTACTAGGTTTCCCTCTGAGAAAACCAACTGTATCAGGCATTCTAGAGCCATGACAGATCTGTCCAGCTGTATCAACGAATTGGAGCTGATTGACCCCCCTTTATTTGGGGGATCATACACTTGGAGAGGAGGGGCAAACCATAGGAATGCCTCCAGGATTGACAGATTTCTATACTCGTTCCCATGGGATGAAATGTTCCTTCAAATTAGGCAATGTACTCTTCCTAGCTTGGGGTCTGACCATAATCCCATTGTCTTAACATGTGGGAATAAGGCCTTCAGGAGATCTTATTTCAAGTTTGAAAAGTGGTGGCTTAATGTAGAGGGTTTCAAAAGTAAAGTTCATGAATGGTGGAGCTCCTTTGAAGTGTCAGGAAGACCGGATTACAAACTAACATGTGGGAATAAGGCCTTCAGGAGATCTTATTTCTGTTGGTTTTTCTATGTAACTAACGCTTTTGGAGGTGGCCAGCATAGCCCTTAATGCTGATGAATACAAAGTTACCAGTTCAAAAAAAAAAAAACATTTGACATGAAAAAAAGCTAAAATCAGAGAAACTTCATGGGAAAAATTAGATGCCAAAGCTCATGGATCAAGCAAAAAGAAGCTTGATAACCAAGTTAAAGAAAACGAAAAAATAAAGATGAATCCACTAACTCAAGTAAAAGAGTAAAAACTTGCCTTTGAAGAAATTTTCTAATAAAAAACATTTCTTTGCAATGATAAGCCCTGCTTTCTGAGGTTCCTTCTGGAAAAGAAATTGTAGAAGTTGCCCAACAAAGGGCTGTTTTAGAGGCTTAGACCTCAATAAAGTCATGAATAACTCGCGTTGATCACGTGGTGTTATAGACCTCATCTCTGCGACTGCATTACAAAGCCAAAGCCGACACTCAGATCGCCCTTCCACCAACATCAGTGAACAGATGACTGATTCTAGCTCATTTAGAAGAGCTTTTCTCTGCTCTACTGATTCGTCAGTTGCATTTTCCTTCCAAGATGGTTGAGATAGAAATAACTGAAGCATTTTATCTGAAAAATCACACTGGCATAGGAGCAGGTTAGTCCAAATTATGTTTTCAATGAATACAAAAATGGTGGTAAATCAAAGAGTTCAGTTTTACGGAGAGAACTAAGGACAAACTCAAACCTCAAAATCTTATAGAACATGTATTTCCCATACTTAAATCTAAACACACATCTCACTGGGCTGTAGAGCACCACTCAATAGTATAATACAGGTCTACAGGAAATCTCACAAGACAAGGGTGAAGATGTGTCATTCATTTTGAAGTGACAGCAGTTCTATATAGTTAATAGTACTAAGGAGAGGGTTAATATAAGTATATAACTAGATAAACAAGTAGTTTTCATTGATTCCATTTGTTTGGCCTCATACTTAACCATTTTATTCTTTACTTTCAGAGCTAAAAGAGCAAAACCTGAGACCTTAACAACTAGCATAAAATAGTTACACTAAAATTACATAGTCAAATTCTAGTTAAATAACCCATCCCAACTAGTTTGGAATTGAGATGTAATCAATTCTATAACGATTGATTTAAAAGAGAAAAGAAAGAGCGAGTCAATGTGAAATTAGTCCTTAGGGTTATGAAGCAATGATTTTTTGAGTGAACAATGAACAGAACTAACCTGCATCGGATTATTGACATATTAGGGTTTTTGGATAGGAAAAGGAAAATAGGGGGAGGGGGAGGGGTTTCAGGTATAAATTTGAGGTCAACTCAAAACCCTAACCACCATTCATATTATTTTGCAGTGAATCTTCTAATACTTCTCTCAACAAGTAAGTATCACCGATATGAATGTTTTTCTTCTATTGTGCCTTATCTTTACCTAAGCCTACATTCATACCACGAATTTGTAGATCTTTCGATACAACTTTCTTCCATGTTATTTATCTCTACCTGTCCTCTTTTAACGCCTTCACTGCCATAGCTTCATACTAATGAACCAGTGCATCTGTAGGTTCAACACAAAATATGTCCAAACCTTCTCAAGTGACCTTCTTGCATTTTATCTTCACTATATCCTACTTGCGCCTTCCGGTGAATTTGTTCATTTTTAATCCTTAAGGACATATCAGTCATTATGTCAAAAAATATTATGGATTAGCACTTTTTAACCAAACACATCAACTGTTTATTATCGATTACAACACTTGTATCCAAATACGTAATTGTTCATATAAAATCAGTTTCAAGACTAAAAGTTGATTTGTCAACACTTAATGCTTATCAGCTACTTCCATTCAGGTAGCACAAACAGGCTCCGAGTGCTCAACCAAGTTCCTTGTTAGTGTTTCCCATATTTAGGGTAGTATCTTACAACAACCCAGTCACTTGACTTTATGGAAAACTGGAAGTAAAATAAAATGCAGGAAAATGAGGTTCCGTTATTCATGTAGAAAAAATCTCAAGAAAATGCTACTAATAATTCATTTAAAAAATGTCCGGAATGATGGTATCAACCTGAGGAAATAAAAGGCTCTCTCTTAGTACTCCAAGTTATCAGCTACTATCACATTTCAGCTACAAAGCTTAGCAAGCTTGAAAGGGTAAAAATACCACCAAAGTCCAAATACAACTATATATATTCACAAAGAAGAAAGATAGAGTATGTAGAAGCAGGAAGTAAGAGTTGATGCCGAAAACAAAAACAATGGATTGAAGAGGAAAGGAGAAAACAAAATCCTAATGTTTTACCTGAAACGATATCGGAGACGGAGGAAATTGAAGGCCAACGTTTTGGGGCAAAAATATTACTGTACTATGGTTCGTTTTCTAAAAGCATAACCGACCCGAATAGGTTGTGGGCTTGAAGAGGGCCCAGCGGCCCAGACCAAATAAAATCAGCTGTATATTTAATGCTTTTTGACGCGGTACAGAAAAAGGGGGGCTGGCTAAAAGGTGGGGAGGAAGACGAAGAAGGCTTCCTATTTCTCTGCAATTTCTGGTAACTTCTTGATTCTTCTTTCTACAAAAAAAATATATATGTCTATTTTGTATGGTTAATTAAATCTCTTTCTGTGTTATTTGTTATGTATCTTCTTTTGCTGGTACCGTTTTTCTTCGCGATCAATTGGTTGTTGGGTTTCTGAAATCAATTAGAGATTGGAATGTCTTATACATACATACCTCAAAATAAAAATCATACAAGTATTGAGTAGTTTGTTCTTGATGCGAGACCTCATATACACAGTTGAGTGAATGTCGGTTCACTCCCAAACTCTATTTTCTTTGCCTGCTAGAATCTTCTTCCCCTTTCCCTCACATCCCAACAATCACGCCTCAGTTTGTGTGCTGTGCTGTGCTGTGTCAGTTTAACTGAGGTATGTGGTAAAGCTGCTATAAAACAGTTAGTTTCATAAAAAGGGGACTTTTCATTGTTACATAACAATGAATTTAGTTAGCCATACTATATAATAAAATTTAAGTGACAATCAAAATAAACATTGTATTTAAAGTTTTAACTAACAATACAATACAATAGGTAACAACCATACAAAAACAAGCTGTAGAGCTTGCAGGGGCTGTTATATGAGCCTATTTCATAGAAATTCTTTTTAGCAGTTTTCAACTATACTTTTTTTTTTCTTTTTGACTCTATTAATGGGTAGTTCAGGTGATATTATCATGTTTCTTTTCTCGTGATTATGCTTATGGGACATGCTGATGTACTAAGCTTCTTGTTCGCGGCTGGTGTGTGGTGTGCAACATACATGTTAGTTGCAGTTCTTGGCGTCTTTCAGATTTTCAGTTTTCTCAGAACCTGTGTCTTCAGTTGATCTCTTGGCCACGTGTAGAAGGAACATAAAAGGGAGTGATCATGGGCTATGCACAGTTGGTTATTGGCCCTGCCGGCAGTGGAAAGGTGATACCTGAATTAGATTGTTTCATGTTACTGTAATGTTCTGTAATGGACGTACCCTTGCTTTATGCCTGGATGTCCTGGTATCGTTAGTTTCAGCTAGACTACATTTTTTTTACAGTCCACTTACTGCTCAAGTTTGTATCAACATTGTGAGACCACACGACGCACTATCCATATTGTGAACCTAGATCCCGCTGCAGAGAATTTTGACTATCCAGTGGCTATGGGTGAGTAGAGATGAAGCATTTTAAGTTATTTGAGTGGAGATAAATTATTTTAAGTAATTAGTTTGCACTGTATATGTGTCTTAATTCTAGAATTAACTTACTGATATTTGCTGCAGACATCAGAGAGCTCATCTCGCTGGATGATGTTATGGAAGAACTTGGTTTGGGACCAAATGGTGGCCTTATGTATTGCATGGAGTATCCTTCCCTAAAAGATTGTCGTTTTTTGAGTCTCAGTTCTATTGAATGGAAACGTTAACATTCTATTTTTGTCCCTGATCAAATTTGTAAGCCCTTGATGGTGATCTCAGACATCTTGAAGAAAATTTGGATGAGTGGCTAACAGAAGAGTTGGAAAACTACTTGGATGATGACTACCTAGTCTTTGACTGCCCAGGTACTTGTCCTTTTCCCCTCTCATATTTGTTCTTATTAGCAGTAGTACAATCATCATATAGGTATGTAATATTTTTCCTTTACACATTTACTGCTAACTCTCATGTGTAGACCTACAGAATTTTATTAGCAGTAGGCTAAAATACTAACCTAGAATATTACTAACATAACTTCATGTAAGTAAATACTCTGGGGACGTAGGATGGTGGACCATCTCGGAGAGTTTGACTAGCAGCTGTGTTTTTCCTTAAAATTGTCTTTACATATGCTTGCCATTTAGATAGTTCATGGAATGAAATCAAGGGCTAGCTGCTTCTTGTTAAATGACTTTGGAATGTTGTACTACTGCACACATTTGTATCGAAGCATCTGAATTGATTTTGAGATACTTGTCTAATTCTTATTGCCATGTTCATGTCCATGACATCCCTCCTTGCTTCTCGTGAGTATATTATCAGTGAATGAATATTGTATGCTCAGATATATACTCCTGATGATTAGTCAAGGATAGATTCATGTTGACTGATCTTAGAAGCTGATTGCATATCCTGTTGCTGGATAGTAGACAGTTGTTTTAGTAAAAGAAAAATTAGTGAGATGAGAGAGTTTGAGATTCTGTTATCTGTTCTGTCGTACTTCCAATATTGAGATAATGGGTTATGCAACTTACGAGATTAAGAAGCTTCTACTTTATTGGACAATGATGGAGCAATCTTAGATATGAGATGAGAACTTAAGATTTTGTTATTTGTAAATGCATTACTTATGGATCACATCAAACTGAGAACCTCCTACCTTTTCCACTCATTGGGCTCCATCTGTCTATCCCAAGGAGATAGTTATGGTGTTTTCTCTCCTTCTCTTGTCAAGTCACTGAAGATTAAATATGATCAAGCAATTCATATTAGTTCAGTGCACTCATGTAATTCCTACTTAACTCAGGAACTTTCAAGTTTCCTCTGTATTTCTACATTGTTATTTTTGCTCTTTGGACATTTGTCTCCTGATTATGAATACCCACTATCTAAACTTCTACACTGACCAGTAGTCTTGTCTCTTAACAAACATATTTGTAGAAAGATATGCACAGATGCACTCACAGACACATAGACACGTATATATAAAGATTACTTACTTCTCATCATTATATAGGCCAGATTGAGCTTTTCTCACATGTTCCTGTGCTGAAGAACTTCGTGGAACACCTAAGGCGTAAAAATTTTAATGTTTGTGTTGTATATTTACTTGATTCTCAGGTGCGTGGTCTTTACAAGTTGAATCTCTTCTTCTTTTTTCCCTCCCCTTCTGTTGTCCATGGATGTTCATGTTCTTTTGGTATCTCAGTTTATTACAGATGTGACCAAATTCATAAGTGGTTGTATGGCTTCACTCTCTGCTATGGTTCAACTTGAACTACCCCATGTTAACATACTCTCAAAAATGGATCTTGTGACAAACAAAAAGGAAGTTGAGAAGTTAGTCGTACTATAACCATCTTCTCTATGTCTTTGGCCCTTCATTGATTTTAAAATATATTTTTCCTTTAGTTACTTGAATCCAGAGCCGCATCTGTTACTGGCAGAATTGAATCAGCGAATGGCTCCACAATTTCAAAAGCTTAACAAATCATTGATTGAAGTGGTAAGCTCTGATAGTTATGATGTTTCCAAGAATTTGTGTATTAGTTATTGAATTGACTATCATGTCTTTTGTACCTCATTATTCTCTTTTACATTGGTACTTAATGACAACTTAAAGAGAGGTTCTTTCTCCTAAGTTAGATATGAGATTGTATAGGCTCGTAGGATATGCCTTGTCTGCCACTGATTTCTCTGTACTCGACTCATGGCTTTTTTCTAATGAAAAGATATAAGAAGAAAGTGATTCGTAATGGCTGTTATTTTCTTGTGTACAGGTGGACCAGTACAGCATGGTGAGCTTTATCCCTCTTGACCTGAGAAAAGAGAGCAGGTAATATACTCGGGTGGTAAATTTGAGTAGGCATTTGGCCATAGAAATCTAAATAAATTAAGTTATGTTTGATTATACGTTTTTCAAACAATATGAGGAATAATGTTAATGTTTGAGTGTACTTTTCCTAAATAAACATGAAATATGATTTATACCAATTTCTAAAAACTAGCAAAATCACTCAACTTGACTAATAATATCTCAAACAACTCTTTAAGGGGTCGTTTGGTAGAGTGTATTAGGAAAATAATGCATGTATTAGTCTTGTGTATTACTAGTACCTTGTTTGGTATTCTTTTTCAACCTATGTATAACTAATGTTTGCATTAGTTATACACTCTATTGTGTATTACGGTGTGCATTGCTAATACCGTGGATTTCTAGGTATTACCAATGCAATGGTCTTTTTTTTTTTTTTTATGACAAGGGAAACCCTGGGTAAAACCCCGCTCATATGCAATAGCTCGCAAACCACATAGGAGAGGTAACCCGCACTAGGCAAGCCCGGTGCGATGAGCTTGACCCAGAAAGCAAACCCCTTGCTTTTTGCTGGCAAGGGGTTTCGAACTTGAGACCTCCAACATGGAAGTCCCAAGCCCATTCAATGGTTTTAATGCATGCATTAATATGATAAAAGACTCAATTGCCCCTCAAAACCTCTTTTGCATCTTTTCCACCATAAAAGTGAAGGGTATCTTTGTAAATAATTTTTTTAATGCAATACATACTATTTTTAATGCATCAAACCAAACAATGCATTAAAATAATCTATGTATAATTAATGCAAGCGTAACTAATACATGCATTGCTAATGCAAGCATTACTAATACATTCTATTTAGCATTATTCTTATACACTCTACCAAACGACCCCTAACTGCATTGCCCTGTGTTTAAATGATTCTGGTCCAGCTTTCTAGTTGGTGATTATAATGACATTGTAAAAGCTAGCAAAAGAATTTTATTCCTAAAACTGCTCTACACCACTAGGTGCATACCACTACGATTATACCAGCTTTTCTTGTACACAATTTCATAGATTTTTGAAAGGAAAAAAATGCTAATTAACAAAACCACTGGCAGAAATAGAACTGGATTATGCATTTATCAGATATGAACAGAGTGAAGTTATTCTTGAAAAAAGTGAATATTTTTTATGGTCAGATGGGTCCTTAGTATATTCTACATGGGAAACAGAGGTTTGTTTGGCCCGTAGATTGAATTTTAAAGCTTGATTTACTTATGGAAAATATGAATTTATTGATGTTTTTAGTGTCTCGATTCTGTCAATGTGTACCTGGTGCTCATTTTTTCATTCCCTGCTTCCTGTTCTGGGTTCTCATAGTAGTGTTGTCAAATAACAATGTGAAATTGACAGTAGTGTGATATATGTGCGTCTAGTGTCCAGATATTAGCCTTTTCTTATTAAAATTGCTTGGTTAGTAAACTTATGAGTACGAAGAACTTTCTGACATTAGGGATACATACATTAGATGTTTGAACCACCAGTAGAATGATAACTCATTTGTGTGAATGTGTGTGTACATAGCCTGTTGAAAGGCACCTTTTGTGCTATGTAGTCTTAATGACCAAGACCAATGTTCTCTACCATTTTGCAGCATACAGTACATCTTATCTCAGATTGACAACTGCATCCAGTATGGAGAGGACGCTGATGTAATGGTTAAAGATTTTGACCCGGAGGGGGACGATTAAAAGCTATTTTTCTTGACTCATTCTAAAATCAACAAGTTCTATTGAACTGTTGCTTTGGCAGGTGGTGAAAATGTATTAACAAGTGTCTTTTATGAGACTTACCTTTTTTGAGCTTCTGCTCATTAATTTTCTTCTGCATTATAACATGTTTCGAGGTAAAAAGACTGCTGTTCGCTGGAAATTTTCCCAGTTTCAAATCACAGCTTGTTGGACATTACGTTTTAGTAAAATTTCTCTTCTTTCTTTTGGGCTGATCGGATGATTTTCTACCCTCCTAGGGTTTGTTGGTTGGTTAGAGTTATGTAGGGATCAGTTATGCATGGGTATAGTTACTTCATTTTTTATCTAGGCTAACCCATCGGTGGGCTCCTAAATTTGGCACCAACTTTCACTTAGACACCTCAACTAGGCTTTGTTCATTTTAGACACCTCATGTGATATTCCACTGTGTCATTTTGATACTTTTTTTATAATCAGCCAAATATGTAAGGCGTGTGTAACACACTCGCCGATGACGTGTTAAAATGACGAATTAAACAAAGACATGTGGCATATATATTGAAAATAATTTTTAAATACAAATTAAATCAATAAAATCCCCCACATGACCCCCCCCCCCCGGCACCCCCAAATTGTCTTCTCCAAAAACCTATACCCATGTGCAGAAACAGCTGCCCCCCCTCCCCCCGCCTTCTCCAAATACCCCTACTCATTAGCAGAAAAATCTGCACATGCCCGTTCCCCCACCCCATTGTTTTCTCCAAATACCCCCATCTCTTTTTTGCTAAATCTTTTTTACCCTAATTAGCAGGTTTATAATTCACCAAAAATTAAACTTACTCCTCTTTAAATATTAAACTCTTTCAAGAAAGAATCTCATGAATAGTTTAATATTTAATCTTGAAATGGTTCTATTCCTAAATTTTTAAAATAGTTTCCATCATTTTTCATCATTTTACTGTATCTATTTTTATTCACCACGTTGGATATTTAAGTTTGCAAAAATAGTAGCTGAAAATGGTAAGCTTGAAATCTCTTGGTGTTGTAGCACTATTAGATCTATTTCTCCATGGAAGGAGTTTAGGAGTTTAAGTTTTGAAAATGGTGGCTAAAATAGGGAAGAAGAAGAAAAAAATAAAATAAAAATAGGTTAAATATAAGCTCTCCACGCGCTGGCAAGGAGTGTATCACACTCGCTATGTCATGTCAGCAAAAAGTGTCAAAATGATACAGCGGAATATCACATGAGGTGTCTAAAATGAACAAAGCTTAGTTGAGGTGTCTAAGTGAAAGTTGGTACCAAGTTTAGCCCTTTTTATCTTGCATAAAATTATATAATAGGTTCTCTCACAACTTGTATATGTATTTGTTACTTCTAAACTAACCAAACAGTGTCTTTGGCATGTTCAATTTCATATATAGCTTATTTATGTTAGCAAACATGATACAAATTATCCAGGATTTAATGCACGGATAAATAAGCTCCTAACCAGCAATCAAACGATCCCTTTCGACTCTTTGATGCTTGTTATTAGTTCTAGTAGCCAGGAAACTAGGAAATGGGTGGTGAGTCAATAGGAAACGAATGTAGAACATAAAAGATTGGTGTGCCCCTAGGGGTGTGTTTGGTACTTGGGAAAATGCTTTTATATTTTTTTTGTTTGGTTGGTTAAACCTTTTAAATAAAAAATTTTTAAGAAAAACTACTTGCTTAAAATTAAGGGAAGGACGTTTATAATGAAAATAGATAAAATAAGTTTCATAGACTTTTCTCAATGATTGTCTTCTCCATTTGTGTAGGAGTGGAATTCAAATTTATTCCTAGTCAGAGACCATTGTGTTTTCCTAGGTTGAACGGTGTAATGTGACACTAATTCGATATTTTTTTGTTATAAATATGCTTAAGTAATTAAAAGGGAAAAACAAAAATAGGATAAATCTAGTACAATTGCATTACCTAACATATAAATTATTGTAGCTCACTTGCCTTAAACATATACACAAATAGATGCTTTGTCCATGTTTAAACTATGGACTTATGGGAAGATAGCAAAATCTTGAACCAATCAGTCAAGAATAACATGTATTATACCACAACATGCGATAAAATATTATTTAGATCTTTAAGGAAGGATGTCTTTGTTTCCTTAGTTGATGGAATTAAAAAAAATCGATTTATGAAACTAAATAAAAGTATTTATGTTGTAAAACAAAGTGGATGGCCGGATGCCACATGGAGCCCACCAATTTAAGGACTTTCATCACTTGTTATGGTGTAAGGCAAAGATGCATGTCATGTGGGAACCACCCTTTGGAGGACTACCATCACTTGACCAATTAATGGCCAAGTTATACATTTGTACATAAGCTTATGGCTATAAATAGCCACTACATTTACGAATGAATATATACATATTGAAATAAAATACTCTCTATCTCTTTGCTTGTGTACTCTCTCTATTGTTCTTCTTTTCAATTTAGTTTGTTATCTTAGTTTGCTAAGTAGTTATTTTATAACACGTTATCAGCACGAGATAGGTAAAAAGGATAAGGATTTTATTTTTCTAAAAATGTCTAGTATTTCTACACTTGAATTTGTTGCCTTGGATATATGGGGCAAATGATACTTTTCATGGATACTAGATGCTGAAATCCACCTGGATGTGATGGGCTCTAGTAGACACCATCAAAGATAATAACTAGGCATCCAACCAAGATCATGTCAAAGCAATGATATTTCTCTGCCACCATCTTGATGAGGGGTTGAAATGCAATACCTCACTATTAAAGACCCCCTTATACTGTGGAATAATTTGAAAGATAGATATGACCACCTGAAGTTGGTCATTCTTCCACAGGCGCGTCATGATTGGTTTAATTTGAGGTTACTACACTTTAAAAGTATAACTGAATATAATTCTTCCATGTATAAAATTATATCACATTTAAATTTATGCGGAGAAGATGTCACTGAACATGCTAAGCTTGAGAAAACATACCCCTTATTTCCTCCCGTGAACATGCTCTTGCAATAGAAATATCGAGAAATGTGTTTTAAAAAATATTCTGAATTACTTTCACATCTTCTTATTGCTGAACAACATAACGACCTGTTGATGAAAAATCATGAAAGTCAGCTCGTTGGTTTTATGTCACTCCCTGAAGTGAATCATGCAAATTATCACCATCGAGAAAGAGATTGTGGCTCCGATCATGGCCGTGGCCCCGGTCGTGGTCGTGGTCGTAAAATAAATTATAATTATGATGGTCGTCTTGCACCAAAAAATGACCAGCAGGATAAAAGGAAGGATGAAAGACAAGAAGTGATGCAAAAGAAAATTTTAAAAAGTGTATGTCATAGATGTGGAGGAATGGGGCACTAGTCGCGTACCTATCGATCATCTAAGAGTCTGGTTCAGCTCTATCAGACATCCTTGAAAAAGAGTGATAATAATCCAGAAGCAAACTTTATCTCTAAAGATAATGTTGAGCCCATACATAGGATGGATAATAATGCAGAAGCAAATTTCATCTCTGAAGATAATGTTGAGCCTATGCATCTGGATGTAGCTGATTTCTTTCTATTTCCTGAAGGAAAAACGATCAGTGACGAGCCTGCGATAATCTAGATAATTTCCTTTTCTGTTTGCTTGTACTAGTCAGTATGTTTATGTTTTTCTAATCACTGTTAATATAATAGCCATTTTTAATAGTAATATTTTACTTTGTTTATATATTTTTTGAAAAAATATGGATATGCCCCAAATTTCATTTGGATCAATAGTCGATCATGCGGATATTTGTGTAGTTGACAGTGGAACAACACATGCCATATTTAAAGATGAGAAATATTTTTCTTACTTGCTTAGAAGAAAAGCAAATGTTACTACAATTTTTGGTAATTCGAAATTGATTAAAGGCTCCGGAAGAGCTACTATATTTTTGCCTAAGGGGACAAAATTGTTATAGAAGATGCATTGTTCTCTTCTAAATCCCCAAGAAACTTGTTAAGTTTTAAAGATATCCACCGAAATGGATATCATATTTAAACGCTAAATGAAATGAATATTGAATACCTTGGTATAACCAAGAATGTCTCAAGCCAGAAATGTGTTTTGGAGAAATTACTAATCTTATCTTATGGCTTATAATTATGTAGAAATTAGCACAATCGAAGCACATTCGATCGCAAATCATAAGTTACTGATTTAAATGTGTTTGTGCTATGGCATGACCGAATAGGCCATCGTGGATCAATAATGATGAGACGAATCATTGAAAATTCAAATGGACATCCATTAAAGAACCTGAAGATTCTTATGAGTGATGAGTTTTCATGTGTTGCTTGTTGTCAAGGCAAATTGATTACTAGGCCATCACCACTGAAGGTTAACATTGAATCCCTTCAATTTTTAGAACGTATACATGGGGATATATGTTGACATATTCACCCATCTAGTGGGTTGTTTAGATATTTTACAGTCCTAATAAATGCATCTTCAAGATGGTCACATGTGTGCCTCTTATCGTCTCGCAACCTGGCATTTGCAAAATTATTGGCACAAATAATACGATTAAGAACACAATTTTCAGATTATCCCATTAAGGCTATTCACCTTGATAATGTTGGAGAATTTACGTCCCAAGCTTTTGATGATTATTGCTTATCAATAGAGATAAAAGTTGAACATCATGTAGCTCATGTTCATACTCAAAATGGCTTTGTTGATTCATTTATTAAGCGCTTACAATTGATAGCATGACCTCTACTTATGAAAACTAAGTTGCCCACTACCGTTTGGGGTTATGCTATCTTACATGCAGTATCATTTGTTCGTCTCAGACACCGACTCATTATAATAAATACTCTCCGTCACAATTGGTGTTTGGTCATGAACCAAATATTGCTCATCTACGAATTTTTGGATGTGTTGTATATGTTCCAGTAGCACCACCTCAGCGCACTAAGATGGCCCCCAAATAAGGTAAGACATATATGTTGGGTTTGATTCACCCTCCATAATTCGCTACCTTGAGCCATTGACGGGAGATTTATTCACTACAAGATTTGCAGATTGTCCATTTGAAAGTTTTTCACAATTAGAGGGAGAGAAAAAGGAACTTAGAAGTGAAATTGCATGGAAAGTTTCATCATTATCTCATTTTGATCCATGTTCCCCTATGTGTGAACAGGAGGTCTAGAAGATCATCCATTTGTAGAACATAGCAAATCAAATGTCAGACGCATTTACTGATTTAAAAAGGATAATTAAGTCGCATATCCCCGCAGAAAATGTGCCTATTCGAATTGATGTTCCAATAGGTTCATCTAATAGTGTCATAGCTTCTGAATCTCATACATGCCTAAAGCGTGGCGGACCATTGGGTTCAAAGGATAAAAATTCTAGAAGTATGAAAAATGACACTATAAAAGAATCTCACGAAGAGATTCAAGATCTGATTAATCATGACATTTCTGAAGAAATTAATGACCCCGAGTCCCAAGTGAATGAAGAACTATCAATAAGTTCTTCGAATAATGGGATGAAGTTGAATCAACCAGAAATTATGGTGGATCATGTTTTTGCTTATAACATTGCACTTAACATTATGCAAGACAATGAGGATCTTGAACCTCTATTTGTTGAAGAATGTCGATGAAGATGTGATTGGCCAAAATGAAAAGAAGGCAATTTAATCAGAATTGAATTTACTTGCTAAACATGAGGTTTTTGGAACAGTAGTCCAAACGCCGAATGGTGTTAAATCAATTGGCTATAAATGGGTCTTTTTAACAAAAAATGAGAGAAATGAAATTGTAAGATACAAGGCACACCTTGTTGCACAAGGATTCTCTTAACTACCCGGTGTCGATTATGAAGAAACATATTCACTGATTATGGATGCAACAACTTTTCGATATCTCATCGATTTAGTTGTACATGAAAATTTTGAAATACATCTAATAGATGTGGTTACAGCTTATCTTTATGGTTCACTTGATAATGAAATTTATATGAAAATTTCAGAAAGACTTAAAATGCATGAAGCATATAGTTCAAAATCTCGTGAAATGAGCTCAATCATATTACAAAAGTCATTATACGGCTTAAAACAATCAGGGCGCATGTGGATAATCGTCTCAGTGAGTACTTGATAAATAAAGGATATATGAATTATGTCATTTGTCCTTATATTTTTTTTTTTAAGAAAACGGCATCAGAATTCGTTATACTTGACATTTATGTTGAGGACATAAATCTCATTGGAACCTCTAAGTGGTTCAAAAGAAAATTAAATATCTAAAGAAAGAATTTGAGATGAAAGACCATAGAAAGACAAGACTTTTGTCTTGGTCTGCAAATTGAATATTTAGCAGACGGGACTTCATCAATCACTAAGAAAATTTTGAAATGATTTTACATGGACAAAGCACATCCATGAAGTACTCCAATTGTTGTTCGATCACTTGAAGTGAGTAAAAATCTATTTTGACCTCAAGAAGAGAATGAGGAACCTCTTGATCTTGAAGTACCATATCTTAGTGCAATTGGTGCACTTATGTATCTTGCTAATTCTAGGAGACTTGACATAGAATTTTCTCTTAATTTGTTAGCAAGATATAGTTCTTCTCCTACACAAAGACATTGGAATGGAGTTAAATATATATTGCGATATCTAAAAGGGACCAGTGATATAGGTCTGTATTATACTAACAAAGATAGTGTAGATCTTGTTGGTCATGCAGATGTAGGTTATTTATCTAACCCACATAAAGCTTGATCTCAAACAGGCTATCTGTTCATATACGGAGGTACTGCTATATCATGGTGATTTACGAAGCAGTTTATTGTCGCTACTTTTTTAAATCATGTTGATATAATAGATATTCATGAAGCAAGTAGAGAATGTGTATGGTTGAGATCAATTATACATTTCATCAAAGAAAGATGTGGTCTGAATTGTGATATCACGGTACCCACAGTCCTCTTTGAAGACGATGATGCATAAATAGCTCAATTAAGAGGAGGCTTCATTAAATGAGATAGAACAAAGCACATTTCACCGAAATTATTCTTCACACATGATCTCCAGAAGAATGGTGATATTGATGTACAACAAATTCGCTCAAGTGATAATCCAACAGATTTATTCACCAAACCTTTACCAGCCTGAACTCTTGAAAAGATGGTATACAAGATTGGAATGTGAAGACTTAACCATTTGAATCGTGGTTTTTATCCTGGGGAGTAAACTACGCGTTGTACACTTTTTTCCTTAGTCTAGGTTTGTCCCACAGGATTTTCCAAAGGTTTTTAGTGAGGCAACATGTAATGCATATTATGAATGTCTATGTATATTTTTTCAACTTTTTCTTTACATGGACATCCAAGGGGAGTGTTGTAAAACAAAGATGGATGTCACGTGGAACCCACCAATTTAAGGACTTTCATCACTTGTTATGGTGTAAGGCAAAGATGCATGTCATGTGGAAACCACCCTTTGGAAGACTACCATCACTTGACCAATTAATGGCCAAGTTATACATTTGTACATTAGCTTATGGCAATAAATAGTCACTACATTTACGAATGAATATATACATATTGAAATACAAAACTCTCTATTTCTTTGCTTGTGTACGCTCTCTATTGTTCTTCTTTTCAATTTAATTTGTTAATCTTAGTTTGCTAAGTAGTTATTTTATAACAATTTCTATATTTTCTAATGAGGTTATTTTTAATCCACAAAAATAAAAACTGCTCAACCTGAGTAATAATATATAATAGATTTAAAGGAGTTGAGATCATGTATTAGCGTAGACGGGTAGTAGTCGTAGTAATAGTCATTTTTTTGTAGTTTTTGTTATTTATTGTGTTTTCGATTATTACACTATTTTGATATTTGTTAGTATTCCTTTTTTTGTAGACTTTGCATTGTGTTTCTTATTAATGACTATGTTTCCTTCATTGTTCTCTTCTTTGGTTCTTCCTCTACTTGGGTTTGATACACTTGAGGTAAGGGCTTTTGAAAACAGTCCTTTTATCTCCACGAGGTAGTGATAAGGTCTGCGTACACTCTACCCTCTCCAGACCTCACTTAGCGGTATTTTGCTTGGTATGTTGTTGTTGTTGATCTTATTTATATTGTGTTTTGTTTTTAATATTACATTATAATTTATTTATTTTTAATGTGACATCACTTACAGAAAATTGTACATACACCACTGCATTTAAGGATGACAAATGATGTGGGGGTGATTGCGGAGCTAACTCCCATAAATTCGTAGAGACTCCAAACCATCGACAACACCCACATAATAATTATTTTTTTGATCTGTTCCGTATACATTTGTTTCGCATAATTTTTTAGCTGAGTTTGATAGCAGAATTCAAAATTTAAAAAATCACGTACACTTCAATAGTATTAATTTAATATAATGACTTGAAGTTAATTTCTTAAAGGTCAACTGCAGTTTAAATACTAAGCTTATCGTATTGTTGTCCTCACTGAACTGTCATAATCTTGTGTAGTTTTCTATTTTCATTGTATTTGTAAACGAATGGTTTCAAGATGAAAAATAAGTAGATGAAAGTTCATTAGATATCAAATGCATAACAAATTGTTATGCTAAATTTAATTATACTTTATTTATATTATATTTCGTTTAGACTGATACACTTTTCATTATGAAATATTACAGAAGTTATACATTATATATTTACTAAACAAGGGGATGAATTAACAAGGAAAAATTACGCGGATATGTAAATATATACTAGTTAATTAGCTAACATAGATATAGTTTGAATTAATTACGGCTCACAACTTAATTTTAGTTGTAATTACGTCACCTCTCTCCTCTCTTCCTCTCTCTCGTCTCTCTCCTCTTTTATACATATACAAATACAAATTATACATATACATATACAATTATATGACAGATATACAAATACAAATAATCTCTCCACTCTCTGCCCTCTCTCGCTCGCCTCTCTCCTCCCTCTCTCAATCTCACTCACCACATATACAAATACATATGTATACCAGTTACATATGTACAATTAATTGACAGATATACATATACAATTCGCCTCTCTACCCTCTCTCGCTTGCCTCTCTCCTTCCTCTAACATGTAACTATGAATCGTAATTAGCAAACTATAGCTATGGACCATAATTAAGTTACTTTTTGAATGGGAATATGCAAAAATTCCTTCCATTTTGGGCGACATAACCAGAATGTCTCCCGATAGACAATTTTATGGAAGTTGGGCCTGAATCTATGGGTAGGGTAGAAGTCCATTTATTCGTACAAAATTTCCTTCGATGCAAGATATTTAACCAATAGAGAATACACATTTTTTCACAAAAAAAATCAATTGTGCATCTCCGTCAAACTTGAAAATTTTAGGGTACTCGATGTTCGCAACAAATTTCCTTAAGCGCTGAAAATTAACTGCAAGCAAACTAAATAAAAGAAAAATGTGATTTTCATTAATGAATCATTGTGAGTACAATTCTGTTGTTCTCTTGATTCTTCTCTCCTAAACTTCTCCAAGATTCGAGGGCCTTTAGTAGCGTACTTCTCGAATTGTTGGATGATGTAGACCTCCTTGAGATGTGGTTGATCTCCAGAAAAATCGGGAAGTGCTTCGTCGTTTCAAGTCGATCTCCAGGAAGAACTTCGTTGACCGCTCCTTCGAAGAGCTTGTAGTTGGTGTTGTACTTTCTTCAATTGCAGAATGCTTGTTAAAGAGTTTTCTTAATGCCCTTAGAATGTCATGTACATCCCCTATTTATAGTTGTAGGGGGTGGACAAGGTTGCATATGATTGGCAAAGGATGTCATTTTGAGATTTGGCGGATTGTGATTGGTTCTTGCAATTGTTTGGGACTACCACCTCATTTGGACACGTGGCGCCACCTTATTGGTTTTGGGTGCCTAGTCACTGTGACACGTGGCATGAGTTTGGGCTTCAACGTGAAATGGACCTTGGATGTGAATTTAATAAAATGACTTTATTTATTTGTAAATCTCAAATTAATCATTCAACCCAAATGAGCATGAGTTTAATTCAAATTTTGTATGAATTTAATCCAATAAAATTTATGTGTCTACAAATTCCCCTTACTTTGAGACTTGTCGACGTACGGGCTTGCCGAAGTTTGCTGAAGAGACTTGAAGTACTCATGAATGTGTTTTCATTTTTTAGAGACTTGTCGACGTATAGGCTTGCCGAAGCTTGGCGACAAGACTTGAAGTATTCATGAATGTGTTTTCATTTTCTGAGACTTGTTGATATGTAGGCTTACCGAATTTGATGACGAAAGTTGAAGTCTTCATGAATGTGTATTCATTTTTCGAGACTTGTCGACGTATAGGCTTGCCAAATTTGACGACGAGAGTTGAAGTCTTCATGAATGCATTGTTGAGACTACAAGTGTATCTGTTTCTTGTCGTCGTATTCTAACTAGGCCACTCCAAATGATTTGTTTGTAGTGATCTCAATTTTATTTTTTTTAAACATTCTTGCTCGACAACCACGTGGCCCCTCTATATTGATTTCAAATAGATGGGTCTAGTGAGCGGTAACATTTTTTTCCATGTGATCTTCATTGCAAGGTGTCAGAAAAACAAGAAGATTGATTGGAATTTTAAATCAAACAAAAATAATATTAACTTTCCTTTGGTATCCAAGTCAATTAAGATATTATTCTTTCCTTAACTCTTTGGTTCATCCTTCCATATTGGTGTGGCTTCAAAATGGATAGTGAATATCTCAACCCAAATCAGATTTTCTTCTTTCAAATTCACTTTATTATGCCTTGTGGAAGGATTAGAAATCTTTCACAAGAATCTCTATATAATCCTCTCCAATGCACAAAGAATTTCATCACACAAAATTTTAGACGCTGCAAAAAACAAGTTATCTGAGTGTATTTAACTGTTTAGTTGTGGTGTCGCTTGTTATATTCATCAAAACCAGAGACGTAGCCTTCATCATATCTCAAAAACTTCAAAAAAAAAAGTACTCTTTCTACTTTCTCAGGTAACTTTGAATCTTGTTTAGTAGTAACACGTTTTGATGGTTCAGCTTTGAGCGTCTATAGTGTAAAATTCATATCTAATTGTAGTAAACCGAAATCACAAGCCGTTTAATTTTTCCAAAACTAGAAACATGGGGCTATAACATAAAAGAAAAAATCACAGCCAAATTTCTATTCCATTGCTACATTTTTAATCTTCAATGTTGAACCTGTTTCTGATTGTCATATTTGTGCGTTCGTACTGTAAAATTCATATCTCATTGTAGAAAAATCAAAATCACAAGCCGTTTGATTTTTCCGAAACTAGAAACATGGAACTACGACATGTAAAATATTTATAGCCAAATTCCTCCTCAATTGCTACAGTTTTGATCTTCAATGTTGAATCTGTTTCTGATTGACAGATTTGCACGTCTGTAGTGTAATGTTCATATCTCGTTGTAGTAAAATTGAAATCGCAAGTCGTTTGATTTTTCTAAAACTAGAAACATGGAACTATGACATATAAAATATTTGTAGCTAAATTCCTCTTCAATGGCTACAATTTTGATTTTCAATATTGAACTCGTGTTTTGATGGTCAGATCTTTTTGTCTTTTGATTTCTCCAATTGTGTTTTCGCCGAAGTAACACTTTTTTTTTCAGATCCACATTGTGCAATCTTGATTTGCAGCAACGGCAATGGACTTTAGTGACCGAGAGGTGCCATACCCTTGCCTTGAGATCGTGGAGAACAAACAACATTCGCGTTCCAAAGTTCTTACCTTGAAAGTCCATCCTCTAGTGATTGGTGCCTTCCCACTTGTTAGAAAGTTGTTGGACAATTCCCATCATATCCCAAAGTGGACGTCAACAAAAACGAAGGACGTCATAGACAATTTTTCTGGCAAAGTCAGAACTGAAAAAGTTCTCCTCTTGAAGTCTTCCACTCATCAAATGTTGTTGCCGCCATCCCTATTCTCGTGATGAGAATCTTAGCAGCTGGTGTGTTCCTCCTCTCAGATTTGGTGAGGTTGGCTATATGTCTAGCTATTGGAGTGGGTAGAGGATGCGCTCGCCCATTGCAAGGAGACTTTGGACAACTTCATGACTTATGATACTATCTTTGCTTCAATGTTCACATATGACCATAACGAAAATGTTCTCCAGGCCTTTTGCGAGAATTAGTGTCCATCCACCAATACGGTCTCTACCTTCGTCAAAGAGTTATCTATTTCTTTATGGGATTTGAGACCCATTGGAGGCCTTCCTGTTCATGGTTCCTTTTATGATGAAGTTATACCCTCGGCTAAGAAGTTTAACATATATAGATGATCAAGGGAAGTATTTTCTCCCTAGAAGCTTCTACTACTTGTTTTCGACGTTCTACCGACTTACCAAAGCTTCATCGACTGAGTTTTCTTTCGA
The DNA here is from genome assembly GCA_035578085.1 of Solanum pinnatisectum. Lineage (NCBI taxonomy): Eukaryota > Viridiplantae > Streptophyta > Magnoliopsida > Solanales > Solanaceae > Solanum > Solanum pinnatisectum. Next base: position 76,914 of record JAWPEI010000117.1, read on the forward strand.
GAATGGACAAAGTTCTAGTGTAGGGGACCGAGAAAATATGTTGAGCCTTCACGAAGGACGTCTAAAAATCATACGAAACCAAGGATTAATCATGATCCTTCTAGAAATATTGATATGAGCTTTTTACCACGAATCGAAGAAGAAAATACTCTTTTTGTCGAGCTAGGCATAGAAGAATCACTTAGATATGAGACTTATGTGACGGCTTTTCTTTCATGACGGCTTTTTGTTCTTCCTAACAAGAAAGATGATTGTATTCATGCTAGTGTCTTCAAAGTTGCAAGCTTGATGGCTTATGGGGAAATATTTTCTTTGGAGGTTCCGATACTTGCAAACATCTATTGTGGCCTCAAGGATATATCCACTTCTTCAAACTCGGGTGCTTGTGATATACTACTTCCCATTCATTATGTACATGGATGGATAGGTGAGTATTTTGAGACTTACTATCGTGTTACCCACCCCCAACGAGGTGTGCGAATGTGGCAGATTCTGTTGAAAAGATGGCAAAATATTTTGACCTTGTTGGCGCTCGAAAGTTATTTCAACAAGTAAATATGCATAACCTTCACAATCTGGCCATGCTATAAAGAAAAGAGCTGCATATTGATGATAGTGGAAAATGGTCCACTTCATGGAGCATTTTCCTATAGGCCTTCGTTCAAGTTTTGTCACTTTGAGGCTGGACGACTAACTGATTGTGGAGCCTTATAGCCCTCACCGATTTAGTCGACAATTTGGGTATTGTCAAGATGTTCCTGGTGCACTGATAGAGCAGCATTATGATGGTTCACTTCTAGCTTTGGTGCAACTATGGGATTCATGTGTTCGTCTTGGAAGCTCTTTGAAAATCTTTATACCAATGCGTCCATCCAATAAGGGGTCTTTAATTACTCATGAGTATTCAGACTGGTAATCGTCCCATCGAGTTGCTGAGACGAAGTACCCACATAATTTTGAGAGGTCCAAAAAAGGATGATGCCTCTTTACCAACCAAAGGAGAACAACTTCAAGAAAAGTTTACTCACTCTTTAAAGTTCAAGGTGGCACCAAATATCCCTCTGCAATCTGTCAAATTTGTTTCCAAGTCCAAAAATTTGAAGGTCAAGGCTACACATGTGGATAATGGAGTTAAGAATCCTTTACAGACTCCCAAGGTAGACAACATCACTGATAACGAGGTAATCAACATAACTCTCAAGAGGAAGAAACCTTCCAGCCCATCAGACAAAAGTGTTGAAAGTCACTTAGCATTGCACCATCTTGTACAAACACGTCCAAAACATCTATTTCACTCCATGAGATTGGCATCAGTACTAGTGCATCCTCTAGCTTCAACAAGAGCAATGTTAGCCAATAGCTACATTGGAAGCATTTGAAGAAAAAGCCCAAGTACTTGAACAATCAACAATGTGAGTTCGTAGAATTGGATTCCATTAGTATTGATAATGCGAACTTTTAAGATGGTGCTGCGGGTTCTACAATGCCCTTGACAGAATTGGCACATCAGGTAAAAGTCACCTCTTGAATATTTCTCTGAACTTGCCTTTCTTTTCTCATTGGATATTAATTCTATTTTTTTTAATTATCCAGGTGGGTCTTGGGGACATCCCTAGCGATGTAGATGGCTTTCCAGGAGTTGGTGCCCCTAATACAGGTGAATTCAACAAGTATCTTTTTATGCTTTCAAAAGCATTTCGACATGATTGGTCCAGTGGAAAGGAGCATCCTTCTTAATTAAATGATTGAAGGTTTGACATCGTCCGGCTAGGTTAGAGATGAATCTCTAAATGAATGCCAAATTTCCTTGTAGATTGCGGAGGTCCCTCAAGCTCTTTGGCTCAGGCATTTTTTGGATGACATTATACTTTGCGGGATCAATTTCAATTCCACGGTGACGCACAATAGATCCAAGAAACTTTCCTTAGGTATCCCCAAATGCACATTTTAGTTGATTCATCTTCAAGTCAAATTTCCTTAACCTCTCAAAAACAATTCGAAGGTCTTCAAGATGATGTTCCCTTTGTTTCGTCTTTCCTACCAAGTCATCGATGTAACATTCCACCCTCTTATGAAGCATGTCATCAAATATGTTTTGCATTGCACGCTAGTAGGTGGCACTAGCATTCTTTAGACCAAAGGGCATCACTTTGTAACAATAAATCCCTTTTTGAGTTCGGAATGCAGTGTATTCTTCATCTTTTGGAGACATTTTGATTTGATTATATCTAGAAGACCCATCCATAAATGACATAGTTTCATGCCCAGTTGTAGCATCATCCATGAGCTCAATGATTGGCAGAGGGAAGTCATCTTTTGGACATGCCTTGTTCAAATCTTGAAAATCAACGCAGACACGTATTTGACCATTCTTCTTCTTAACGGGTACATATTTGAGATCTATAATGGGTACTTCACTTCTCGAATAAATCCAGCTTCGATGAGCTTGTTGGCCTCCACTTCAATTTGTGTTACCAACTCAGGGCAAAACACTCGTTGTGACTGCTTTGTAGGACGTGTTCCATTTTTTATCCCCAAATGACGAATAACTATCCTAGGACTAAGGCCCGATATTTCTCTGTACAACTAAGCAAAAATGTCTTTGTACTCAACCAATAACTTGAAGTATTTCCTCTCTTCTTGTGGTGTAAGAAGTGCACTAATGAAGGTTGGATGTGGATCTTCCAGAGTGCCAAGATTTAGTTCCTTGAGGTCGTCTATGGTTGATTGTATGCCATCCTCTAGTTTAGGGGGAGCCTCTTGGACATCAACATTTATGTCATCAATGTGTGGACCTTTTTCCACTGTTATGTGGTAGGATGATTGTATCAAGTTTGAATCTTCCCTCCAACTTCCTACGAAGACTTTGATGGCTTCTTCTTGCTCATTTTTTGTTTTTCATGAAACTAGTTGGTGAAAAGAACAGTGTTTCTTTTTATCTTCAACAAACTATCTGTGGTAATTGATAATACAGTCTTTCTCTTCATACTTGATGGGAAGACACTACGAATATATTTGTTATCGGTCACATCACAAAAATCTTGATTTTCTTGCTCCAACAACGTCTTCCCCAATAATGATTTCCTTTTTGCTCCTAAGTGGTGAGATACAGAGGTCTTTGAGGTGGTGGCATCTCTCTCCACTTGTTCAGAAGATTCCTCTTCATCTTTGTGGCCCAATCTTTCAAATGCAGAGACACGGGGTGTCAATCTCCCAATCCGTTCAAACACCGAAGTCCATCATGGTATTTTACCCTCCTTAGACTCCTTTGTTTTTTCTACAAAGGTGTGGTGGGATGAAGTTATTTCCTTTTCCTTCTTATATGAAATCCAAAAAGTCTACGGCAAGCTGAATCCTAACCCGAACCTAGGAGTGGCGACATAGTATCCTTGCTTTCTCAACCGCATTTGAGACTTTGTAAGCCCATGTATCTTTTCACCAATGACTTCATCCCTGAGTTCTCCTAACTTTGCTAGATTTGAGAAGTTGTAACCTAATTTTTCAAATAATGTGAAGACCTTTTTATCAGAGTTCTCTTTTATCTTATCAACTTGGGTTGTGCCTTTGGATGGCTTCAAAGGGATATACGAGACTTGTGCAACTGGGAAAGTCATTTTCTCCTTCAAATCTTGGAATGTTGTGTGACTCAATTCTTTCCTCGGTGAGTGAACATGTTGAGTATATTCCTCTAGCAGCGGTTTTCCCTTTTTTTGACATTCACGTGGAATGTAGCAAAAAATTGGTTTCTCATTATCAATATTGGTCTGCATGTCTCCTTTAGATGGTGAAAGCTTAATGGAAACCTCTTCTATTCTCTTCTTATACATCTTGATAGCGGCCCATTGCACTTTACTATCTACGAGATCAATTGAGTCAGCTTGTGCAGATTCATCTATATTTGATCGTCTAGAATCTAAATAGAATTTTGCATCTGTAAATATGACTCTGTCTCTATGAAAGGGTTGATTTCTGCGTCGATTTTTACTACCTCTCCATCTTTCATAGACTTCATGTATTGATGCAATGTAAATGGCACCACTCCATTTTCATGAACCCAAGGAAGTCCGAGCAACAAGTTGTATGATTTTTTGGCATCTATAACATGAATCAAAGTATTTGATTTCACGTCGCCAATGGACAATCCTATGCGAATCTTCCCTATGGATCATTTTCCTCCTTGATTGAAACTTTGGATCGTTAGGTTACTTTTGGACAATTCATTAATAGAGATCCCGAGTTTTTTCAAAACAACTTTTGGCATGATATTGACTGCTGAACCACCATCGATTAGTATGCGATTGAGATGTTGTTCCCGTATTGATCCTACAACAAACATGTAACATCTTGCCTTAGAAAGAGCTAAATTTATAAAGCGCTAAATTGGAAATACCTAAATTGAAAATTTTGCAAAGTTATGCTAAGTTATGAGTTTTGGGTCAACTTCAAACGATCATAACTTTCAGTACATGATGAGTTAGGTGGCCCATGATATATCAAATGAAGGCATTGGAATCCTCTTTCCAACGCCACTGAGTTTGCTAATTTTCGAGTTTGTATGAGGGAGATATGACCATTTGAAATCTGCCTGTCTAGTTAAAGAAAATGATCCCAAAAAATGAGGGGTATTTAGGTCTTTTCCTTACCTTATCAGCTTAAAACGAATTTAATATTATTTTTGGGGTCAAATTATATTTGGGTCTGTTTTCATAAATCAAAATACGCTTAGAGTTTTGAGAGGAGTTCAAGAAGAGGAGAAAAGGAGAAAAGTTCAAGGCGTTCGTCAAGATTCAGGAGATTTTTGAAGGGTTTTCGCCAAGGATTTGATCCTAAGAGGAATGTAAGCTTTCACAGTGTTGGGTTCATTTACCCACACGTCAATCATGATTTTACATATTCGAATCCATCCATAAAGATTGATAAAGTTGAATTCTTGATGAGTTTCTTGAAGTTGGTGATCTATTCTTTAAGTATGAGGTTTTGTTGAGTTCTTACGAGGAGAATCTTGGGATTGAGTATTGTTCTTAAGTAATTTAGAGTGGATTTCATTTTAATTATGTTGGGTCAAAGAATCCATAAGAGTTTGAGGAAAATCATTCGAGAGGATTTAGACATGAAAATGAAGCAAGAAAATTCGTCAAAAACCTGGGAAAGGGGTGGGGCATCGCGCCACTCAGTGCACCCCAAGCAAGTGTATATAGGTAGGGCCCTAGGGTGCTGTTCCACTCAGTGCGACCCAACCCACCTGCTGTAGTTTAGGGGCTAGCGCCCCACGCCACTCTGTGCGCCAGGGTCGCTAGGACCCTACCCTTCCTTCCTTCTTCCCGTTTGAGTTCACTCAAATCATACCTATGTTTTATACTTGATATACATACTCTAAACTACATCTAAACATAGAGATATCATTCATAACATAAATCATAACCCTTGAATCCATAATTCAAATTCAAGGTAGAGTTAAGAGTCAAAACTTGAGAGTTCATTGGAGTGATTTTGAGAAGTCTTTTACAAACTTTTTAAACTTGTTTTAAGACTTGAGTACTTGAGTTTGAGGAAGAGTAGAGTTGAGTTCATTTTATTTGAAATGATATATGGGAACTAAGTATTCCCAAGAGTAAATGTTTTTACATTTAAAATGAGAGGAAACACCAATTTCCAAAAAAGTTCATGGAGAGTTTTGAGTACTATCTCTTTTCAGAGAAACCTTTTGAGTAATAATCTCAAAGATGAGGATGAGGAAATGTTTTTTAAAAAAACATATGAGCTAATTTATATTTTGGGAGTAGTATTGAGCACCGATATGGGAGAGTTTAAACAACTCGTTGCCTTCATAAACCATGTAGCCAACGTGGGTAGAAAGGGTCATCATTTTTAGATGATTCCTTATTGCTTTTAAGAATAGACTAGTGGATCCACTTAGTTAAGGAGTTCTATACCCTGACAAGGTATATGACAGTTCTAGAAGCGTGGGTGAGACGTTGTATCATCACATAGCTCACAGTGATGGTTGTCGGTTAGAGAATCTCCCAAATAGAGTTATTTTGTATTTTTACATACAAACTGAGTTATATATTGTATTTTTGAATACATTGAGTTGTTATCTACTATTTTAAATGCTTTATGTAAACTGCATCTTTATTGTTGTTTTTATGCTGCATTGAGTTAAGCATCCATGAGTTGAGGTTGAGTTGAGTAGATTCGAGGTAAGTATGTTTCCTTCTTTCCAAAGTTCAAGCTTTGATGTTATGTTCAGTTATTCCCTTATATGCTCGTACAATCAATGTACTGATGTCATTTGGCCTGCATTGTTTCATGATGCAGATACAGGTAACCAGGATCATCAACCAGCACGTCGTTGATCCAGATGAGTTCCAGAGTTGTTTAGTGAGACTCCTTACTTCTGGAGGATCCCTTATTTATCTTTAGTTATTTCAGTTTGTTAGGATTATTATTGTGGGTCTTATCCCGACATCCCTCATAGTATTAGAGGCTTCATAGATAGATAGGCAGTAGTTGATGAGTCTTTTCATTTTCAGTTGTTTATGTTAAGACTTGAGTTGCCTCTTTTGGCCAGTTGGATGTTTCCTTAAACATTTCTGAGTTTATCTTTTTGAGACATTTGAGTCATAGTTTACATTTGAGTTATCTATTATTGAGTTAGGCCAAGGGTTCGCTTGGGGCCAACAATGGTTTTCGAGTGCTAGTCGCGTCCAGGGTGTAGGATCAAGGCGTGACAAAACAAAAGACTGTTATGTAGCTTAGACCCTAACAACAAGTCATCATCTGTGAAGGCAATTGTAGCACAACAGGGGCAACTTTTTCATCAGTTTGATGTTCTTGTGTTATTGCTGGATTATGCTCACCTTTGCTTTCCTTTGTTTCGTCTGTGCTGGAAACAACATATGTTGCACCAAATTGACTACCGCGAAGAAAATTTTTAGGATAGAATTCATCTAATGTAATGGGCCTTCGAACCTTCTGCAAAAAGAACCATTGATATTTTGGCTAGAACAAGGCTTGAAGTTTTTTTATGGCTGTAGTTGATTCACATCACTCCTTATTTCTTTTGTTTAGGAAGTTGTATACTAAGAACTTCTTGATGTCTCCACTTCTTATGAGTAACTAGAGTCCAACCATCAGCTTCATTGTCGTCTATCTCTAGTGAACCTTCAGGGTTTTCTTTGGAAAATCAACTTCACTAGGTGTCAAACATCTGAATTGCAAGGAAATGGTGTTTGGCATAATTTGGACCTTGAGAACTTCTTTTTATTTGGTGCTACAGTAGCATGATTCGCCTCCGCTATTTCATCCATGTCAATGATGATTTTTCCTTCACTTACTAACATCATGATTTTCTCCTTTAAGATAAAGCATTTACTTGTCGGGTGGCCAAGGACGCGATGGAAGTTGCAGTATTTAAAATCACCAACCTTATTGATTTCTTCGGGCCTCTTTGATTCCACAATATCAATGACTTTCTTAGCAAGCAATTCATCAAGAATCATAGGTACGTCTAATTCTGGAATTGGGTAGACCTTAGCCTCTAACTCTTTCAAGGTTGGACGTTGCCTCTCCTCCTTCACATATTAACTTGGGGCATCCTCCTCTTTTAGTTTCTTCTTGGTGGTGACCTTTACAAAAGTTGCTTTCACCACCATAGATTCATTTGTCTAGATTTTTCAGGTCATACCTTTATTGAACTCCTTCTTTTCTTTTCTTAGATCAGCAAAAGGAGATGTCTTCCCATGACTTGCGATGCTCAACTCCATGTCATGTGCTTGTGTAGCAAGTTCCTCAAAAGTTTGCGGTTTGATTCCTTGGAGTATGTATATAAGTCCCCAATGCATACCTTGAATGTACATTTCCACAGAAGATATTTCAGAAAGACGATCTTTGCAATCTAGACTCAATGATCTCCAACGGTGGATGTAATCCACCACAGGATCGTCATTTCTTTGCTAAGTGCCGGTCCACTCTATCATGATTACGGTGCGGCGAGTACTATAGACACGATTGAGGAATTCCTTCTCGAGTTGCTCCTAACTATCGATAGACTCATTTCCCAGGTCGATATATCCGTTGAATGCATTCCCTTTTACCAAACGAACAAACTGTTTTACCAAAAGGTCACCATGTGTTCCACTATTGCTACAAGTTTCAACAAAATGGGCGATATGTTGCATCGAGTTTCCCTTGCCATCAAATTGTTGTAGCTTTGGTGGTTGATAGTGTGTCGGCATAGATAGACAATCAATTTGTCCTGTATATGGCTTGGAGTAATACAACAAACTTTGTGGTGTTCCACCATATTGAGCGCTGTTAGTGTTTTTTATCATGTCTTGCAACTGTTGGACAGATAACGCTGCAACTTAAGCAAATTGTTTTTCATTTTGAAATTTTGACTTCGCTAGAGATTTCTCAAAGTCCTTGTTTCATTGATCAAAACTAGGTGGACAAGTGCGGACATGACTTGACTCTCCAGGTGTGAAGGCTTCCAACTTGTTCATAAGTTGAGCAATATGAAGATTTTTGTCATCAACGGATTTCTTCAAGGCTTCAATGGTTTGCTACATCATTGCAAACTTCTCATCCATGTCAGTTGAGTCATCCATCAAAGCATTGACATTCATTGAAGTTGGAGAATCCATGGAATCATCAGATTCACCAAAGTTGGAGCCATTTTGAGAAAGTTCTCCAAAGAACACGGAAGAAAGATTGGCCCTAGGTGTTGCAGTTACGACCATCATATTAGAGTTATTATTTTTCATCATCTCCAAAGAAGTGAAGTATTCAGATCCATCCAGCCCACTATTCTTGAACTTACATTGAGTAATCGGGCCAACATGACTGAGATCAGCAGATACGACATCAGTAGAGTCGTAGTATGAAAAATCACTACTCTTTCTGAAGGCCATTGCAGTAGTTGCCTTTGGAGTTTTTGATTTGCAAGCGAAACTGATGAAGAGAAGAATAGGTCCCACTAAGCGTGCCAAATTTGTTCGCAACAAATTTCCTTAAGCACTGAAAATTAACTGCTAGCAAAATAAATAAAAGAAAAATGTGATTTTTATTAATGAATCATTGTGAGTACAATTATGTTGTTCTCTTGATTCTTCTCTCCTAAACTTCTCCAAGATTCGAGGACCTTCAGTAGCGTACTTCTCTAATTGTTTGATGATAGATACCTCCTTGAGATGTGGTTGATATCTGGGAATGTCGGGAAGAGCTTCATCGTTTCAAGTCGATCTTTGGGAAGAACTCTGTTGACCACTCCTTTGAAGAGCTATATAGTTTGTGTTGTAACTTTCTCTAATTGCAGAATGCTTGTTGAAGAGTTTTCTTAAAGCCCTTGGAATGTCATGTACATCCCCTATTTATAGTTGTAGGAGGTGGACAAGGTTGCATATGATTGGCCAAATAGATGTCATTTTGACATTTGGCGGATTATGATTGGTTCTTGCACTTAATTGGGACTACCACCTCATTTGGACATGTGGCGCCACCTTATTGGTCTTGGATGCCTAGTCACTGTGACACGTAGCATGAGTTTGAGATTCAAGGTGAAATGGACCTTGGAATTGAATTTAATAAAATGACTTTATTTATTTGTAAAGCCCAAATTAATCATTCAACCCAAATGAGCATGGATTTAATTCAAATTTTGTATGAATATAATCCAATAAAATTTATGTGTCTACAAATTCCCCTTACTTCGAGACTTGCCGACGTATGGGCTTGCCAAAGTTTGGCGACGAGACTTGAAGTACTCATGAATGTGTTTTCATTTTTCCGAGACTTGTTGACGTATAGGCTTGCCGAAGTTTGGTGACAAGACTTGAAGTATTGCATGAATGTGTTTTCATTTTCTGACAGTTGTCGACCTGTAGGCTTGCCAAATTTGACGACGAAAGTTGATGTCTTCATGAATGTGTATTCATTTTTTGAGAATTTTCGACGTATAGGTTTGTCGAATTTGACGAGGAGAGTTGAAGTCTTCGTGAATGCATTGTTGAGACTTCAAGAGTATTTGTTTCTTGTCATTGTATTCTAACTAGGCCACTCCAAATGATTTGTTTGTAGTGATCTCAATTTTATTTTTTTAAAACATTCTTGCTCGAAAACCACGTGGTCCCTCTTTATTGATTTCAAATAGATGGGTCTAGTAAGTGGTAACATTTTTTTCCATGTGATCTTCATTGCAAGGTGTCAGAAAAACAAGAAGATTTATTGGATTTTGAATCAAACAAAAAGAATATTAACTTTCCTTTGGTATCCAAGTCAATTAAGATATTATTCTTTCCGTAACTCTTTGGTCCATCCTTCCATATTGGTGTGGCTTCAAAATGGATAGTGAATATCTCAACCCAAATCAGATTTTCTTCTTCCAAATTCACTTTATTATGCCTTGTGGAAGGATTAGAAATCTTTCAAAAGAATCTACATATAATCCTCTCCAATGCACAAAGAATTTTATCACACAAAATTTTATACGCTGCAAAAAACAAGTTATCCGAGTGTATTTAACTGTTAAGCTGCGGCATCGCTTGTTTTTTTATCAAATTGAGAGACATAGCCTCCATCATATCTCAAAAACTTCAAGAAAAAGCACTCTTGCTACTTTCTAAGGTAACTTTGAATCTTGTTTAGCAGTAACACGATTTGATGGTTCAGCTTTGTGCGTCTGTAGTGTAAAATTCATACCTAATTGTAGAAAACTCGAAATCGTAATCCGTTTGATCTTTCCAAAACTAGAAACACGGGGCTATAACATAAGAAAAAATCGCAGCCAAACTTCTATTCCATTGCTACATTTTTAATCTTCAATGTTGAACCTTTTTCTGATTGTCAGATTTGTGCGTCCGTAGTGTAAAATTCATATCTCATTGTAGAAAAATCAAAATCGCAAGCCGTTTGATTTTTCCGAAACTAGAAACATGGAACTATGACATGTAAAATATTTATAGCCAAATTCCTCTTCAATTGCTCCAGTTTTGATCTTCAATGTTGAACCCGTTTCTGATAGACAGATTTGCGCGTCTGTAGTGTAAAATTCATATCTCATTATAGAAAAATTGAAATCGTAAGTCGTTTGATTTTTCTAAAACTAGAAACATGAAACTACGACATATAAAATATTTGTAGCCAAATTCCTCTTAAATTGCTACAGTTTTGATTTTCAATATTGAACTCGTGTTTTGATGGTCAGATCTTTTTGTCTTTTGATTTCTCCAATTGTGTTTTCGCCGAAGTAACACTTTTTTTTTTCAGAGCCACATTGTGAAATCTTGATATCCAGCAGTGACAATGGACTTTAGTGACCGAGAGGCGCCATACCCTTGCCTTGAGATCGTGGAGAACAAACAACATTTGCGCGCCAAAGTTCTCACCTTGAAAGTTCATCCTCTGGTGATTGACGCCTTCCCACTTGTTAGAAATTTGTTGGACAATTCCCTTTATCTCGCGGAGTGGTCATCAACAGAAATGAAGGACGTCATGGACAATTTTTCTGGCAAAGTCACAACTGTAAAAGTTCTCTTCTTGAAGTCTTCCACTCATCAAAATGTTGTTGCCGCTATCCCTCCTCATCGTGATGAGAATCTTAGCAGCTGGTGTGTTTCACCTCTCGGATTTGGTGAGGTTCACTATACGTCTGGCTATTGGGAGTGGGTAGAGGATTTGCTCGCCCGTTGCAAGGAGACTTTGGACAAAATCAAGACTTATGATGTTATCTTTGCTTCAATGTTCACATATGACCATAACGAAAATGTTTTCCAGGCCTTTTGCGAGAATCAGCATCCATCCACCAATACGGTCTCTACCTTCGTCGGAGAGTTATCTATTTCTTTATGCGATTTGAGAACCATTGGAGGCCTTCCTATTCATGGTTCCTTTTATGATGAAGTTATACCCTCTGCTAAGGAGTTAACACATGTAGATGATCAAGGGAAGTCTTTTCTCCCAAGAAGCTACTCCTACTTGTTTTTGGCGTTCTACCGACTTACCAAAGGTGCCATCGACGGAGTTCCTTTCAAGAATGGACAAAGTTCTGGTTTAGGGAACCTAGAAAAAATGTTGAGCCTTCACCAAGGACGTCTAAAAATCGTACGAAACCAAGGATGAACCATGATCCTTCTGGAAATATTGACATGGCTTTTTACCACGAACCGAAGAAGAGAATGCTCCTTTTGTTGAGCTAGGCATAGAAGATTCACTCAGAGATGAGGCTTATCTGGCGGCTTTTCTTCCATGTTGGCTTTGCATGTTTGTTCTTCCTAACAAGAAAGTTGATTGTATTCGTGCTAGTGTCTTCAAAGTTGCAAGTTTGATGGCTCATGGGGAATTATTTTCTTTTGCGGTTCCGGTCCTTGCAAGCATCTATTGTGGCCTCAAGGCTATATCCACTTCTTCAAACTTGGGTGCTTGCGATATTCTACTTCCCATTCATTATGTATATGGATGGATAGGTGAGTATTTTGAGACCTACTATCGTGTTAGCCACCCCCAACGAGGTGTGCAAATGTGGCAGATTTCTGCTGAAAAGATGGCAAAACATTTTGACCTTGTTGACGCTCGCAAGTTATTTCAACAAGTGAATGTGCATAACCTCCACAATCTGGCCATGCTATAAGGAAAAGAGTTGCATATTGATGATAGTGGAAAATTGTCCACTTCATGGACCGATTTCCTTATTGGCCTCCATTAAAGTTTTGTCACTTCGAGATTGGATGATGAACTGATTGTGGAGCCTTATAGCCCTCACTGATTTAGTCGACAATTTGGGTATTGTCAAGATGTTCCTGGTGCACTCTAGAGCAGCATTATGATGGTTCACTACTAGCTTTGGTGAAACTGTGGGATTCATGTGTCCATATTGGAAGGTCTTCGAAGATCATCATACCAATGCGTCCATCCAATAAGGGGTCTTTAATGACTCATAAGTATTCATACTGGTGGCCGTCCCATCAAGAGATTCTGAGAGGTCCGAAAAAGGATGATGCTTCTTTACCAACCAAAGGAGAACAACTTCAAGAAAAATTTCCTCACTCTTAAAGTCCAAGATGACGCCAAATATCCCTCCGCAATCTGTCAAAGTTGTTTCGAAGTCTAAAAATTTGAAGGGCAAGGCTACACATGTGGATAATGGAGTTAAGAGTCCTTTACAGACTCCCAAGGAAGCTAACATCACTGATAACGAGGTGATCAACTAACTGTCACGAGGAAGAAACCTTCTAGCCCATCGGACAAAAGTGTTGAAAAGTCACTTGGAATTGCACCATCTTGTAGCAACACGTCCAAAACATTTATTTCACTCCATGATATTGTCATCAGTACTAGTGCAGCCTCTAGCTCCAACGAGAGCAATGTTAGCCAAGAGCTATATTGGAAGCGGTTGAAGAAAAAGCCTAAGGACTTGAACAATCAACAATGTGAGTTCGCTGAATTGGATTCCATTAGTTTTGATACCACGATCTTTTAAGATGGTGCTGCGGGTTCTACAATGCCCTTGACAGAATTGGCACATCAGGTAAAAGTCACCTCTTGAATATTTCTCTAAACTTGCCTTTTTTTTCTCATTGGATATTAATTATATTTTTTTTAATTATCCAGTTGGGTCTTGCGGACATCCCTGGTGATGTAGATGTATTTGAAGATTGTATCACAAGCCCGAACTCCCTCAATGTTGCGAAGAGTTCTCACCTCCCACTTGTTGAAGTTAAGAGTGAAGCTGATAATGAGATTCAACTAACAAAGCTGATGGCCCCTTTTTCTATAAAGGTTGAAACTTCTCAAAATATCTCAACTACTAATGTGGAGGTTGGAGCAAATCGAACTGGATGTTTAGATGTCTCCAAGGATTTGGTCCACCCTTTGTTGGGGATTGCCTCGACATTTGAACCAAAAAAGACTATTTTCAGCTTCAAATTATCTTACATTTGTGGAATGTGGCGTACCTTATGTGAGTGTATTACTCAATTCTCTGTTGAATCTTCCGAAAACTTCAAAGAGTTGGAGGCAGGTGTTGCCTTGATTCTTAAAGGGCTTCGAGAGGTTAACATCATCAACCCTTCTCCTTTGGACGTTCTACTTGAAGATTTTTTCAAGAAACATGGAGATTATGATGTTGCGAGGCTGTCCACTTCTCAAAAGATAACAAGGGATTCTCATCAAGAGTTGATTTCTGCTGCACAACAATGTCTAGATACCGCAAATGAGGAGAGAATTAATATGGAAAAACAGTTTGTAGAGCTTCAAAAAGTCCTTAGAAGAGCTGAAAAAGAGCTAAAAGTGTGGACTTCAAAGAAGAAGAAAACCATCTCTCTTATTGAGGATCATCAAAAGAGGTTGTGTCAAAATCAAGAGACTATCACTAATCGTGAAGATGAAATTCATGCCATCGAGAAAATCATTCTCTTGTTGGAAACAGAAATAAAAGAACTAGCTAAGCTAAAGGAGGATGTTGAGACAAGTCTTCACAAAATCCTTAGCCATAAGCTTTTTCCTTAGTCTTTTATCCTGCATAAGGACATTCTCTTTCATTTCTTGTTCTATTGTGTTTTTTATTTTTCTTGTTTTTTTTTTCTGGAACATTGTTCTGATGTAGTGACAATCCTTCTTGAATGAATAAAAGTTGTTTTTTTTTCTTCTCAAATGTTTTCTTTTAATTCTCTATTTCAAATGCTTGTCGTGTAAATTGTAACTTACTCTACATGTCAGACAACTTTCCCCAACATTTCAGCTTTGAGCTTTTATGTTTGAAATTCAGTAACTCGTAGTAGGAACATTCAAATAACGAGTGTGTCATTTCATTGGAAAGATAACCCACACAAATACAATATATGTGAAACTCATGACCGAAAGATTTCCGGGTTAGTACGACTATTATTCCAAAGTTAGCTCGAATGCTGCCTTGATTGACTTTTCCGTTTTGAGCACCTGTTGTAGAAAACCAATAACTCGATGTGGGAGCATCGAAATAACATGATTCCTCTTTCATTTGAAGCATAACTCATAGAAATACAGCATATGAAAAAATTATGGCCAAAAGATCTCGAGATTAGTACAGATGTATTTTTAAAGTTAGCTCAAATTCTGCCTCGCTCAACTCTTCAGCTTTGAGCAACTTAGGGAGAAAATCAATAACTCGGAGTAGGTGCCTCGAAATGATGTGATTCTTGTTCCGTTGGAAGGATAACTCATAGATGTAAAACATATGTAAAAATCACTGCCAAAAGATTTCCAGATTAGTACAAATGTATTTTAAAGTTAGCTCAAATTCTATGTCGCTCAACTCTTCAACTTTGAGCAACTTTGGGAGAAAATCAATAACTCGGCGTAGGAGCCTTGAAATGATGTGATTCTTGTTCCGTTGGAAGCATAACTCATAGACTTACAACATATGTAAAATCACAGCCAAAATCTTTCCAGATCAGTAGATATGTATTTTTAAAGTCAGCTTAAATTCTGCCTCGCTCAACTCTTCAGCTTTGAGCAACATTTTGGAGAAAATCAATAACTCATTGTAGGAGTGATGAAAGTATGAGATTCTTATCTCATTGTGACGAGCGCATCAAGAACAACACTATTTATAGAAGTTACAACAAAATTCACTCCAATTCTATGAGAATAAATTTTTCAAGTTGACTATTCGCCTAGAATGTCAATTCCTCAACTTTGTGCGCTCTTGACAACAACAAAAAAAAAACTTGTCTCTTGAACTTGGAGTGTTCACATCATGATCTTTGTGGGTACACCATTTCAACATAGAGCTTTGATCCGAAGGGTATCCCGATGATATTGTAGGTAAAGATGCCCCTAATTTTGAGTAACTTACTAAAGCATCAGTGAATTACACAAAATTATCCCCACTGCAAGCAAAAACTTAAGTTGAATCGCAAGTCGCTTGATCCAATACCAATGAATTCATCAGCCCGAAGTTGACTTCCAAATCTAGCATGTTTGATATGCAACTTTGAACAATCATAGTTGAAGATCCATAACTCGATGTAGGAGTTTATGTATTACGAGCTTCTTCTTTTGTTGCGGAGAGGGCTTCAAGAACTTCAATGTGTGTAAAAATGATGATCAAAATCTTTATGGATTTTCCCAAATATGCCTTTGAATTCTGCTCAAATTGATTCCAAAATCTGATGGTCTATTTCACAACTTTGAGTGGCCATGGTAGAACATTCATAACTTGACGTAGGAGCCTCTAAATCATGAGCCGCTTTTTTCATTGCAAAGTGGACTCCAAGAACTGCAATATGTATAATAATCATGATCAAATTATTTATGGATTTTCACAAGTAGGCCTTTGAAGTCTGCTCAGATTAACTCCAAAATATGATGATTTTTTTTCCAGCTTTGAGTGGCCGTGGTAGAAAATTCATAACTTAGTGTAGAAGCCTCTTAATCATGAGCCGATTTTTCCGTTGCTAAATAGACTCTAAGAACTACAATATATGTAAAAATCATGGTCAAACCCTTAACGGATTTTTACAAATACGCCTTTGAAGTTAGCTATGATGCCTTGCTTAACTCTTCTCCTCTGCTCATATGTGACGCATTTGAACTCACGTGCTAGCTATATAATTTTAAAGAGATAGTTTGATGATCATGCAATGCCATCAAACCCCCTTTCTTTTTACTCATGTGACTAAGCTTAGAGTGATTACTCCAAGCGCCTGATCAAGTCATATCGTAGTTCAAGATGATGAGTTTTTATTTTTTTTGGGGCCGTACACAGTTTGTAGTCTTATGGGTCAGGAGTAACATGCAGTTTATGCTCATACCTTATGGAGCGTAGGCAACCTTCATGGAAAGTATTGCTTCAGAAACTTGGTGTTGATTGGACCAACTCTTAGACCCTCTTGGTCTACAATTTTATAAGCGCCACTTGAATATGCTTCCTTCACAACATACGGCTCATCCCATTTTGATGTAAACTTGTCATCGATGCATTTGTTGAGGATTATAGGTCTCCTGACTGCTAAGACAAAGTCTTCCACTTCAAATAATCAAGGTTGCACCTTTTTGTTAAATGCTCTCGCAAGTCGAGCTTGATAACACTCCAACCTTTGTTGTGCTTCCAATCTCTTCTCATCCAATGCTTCCAACTCTGCTAGACAAAGTTGAACGTTACTTTCAGTTGTAAGTCCCTCTTGGATCACTATTCGCAATGATGGAATTTGCTTCTCTAACGGAAGGACTGCTTCTACGCCATACACCAATCAAAATGGAGTCGCTTGCGTAGCCGTTCTAAAGGTTGTACGATATGCCCACAAAGCTTCACCAATTCTCTCATGCCATTCCCTTTTATTCTTTGCAACTAATTTCTTCAACAGGTTACCAAGTGTCTTGTTAAAAGCTTCAGCAAGACCATTGGCAGGTGCATTGTACATTGAAGACTTATGTTGCTTAAAACTGAACTTTTTGCACAAACTACTCATGAGTTTATTGTTGAAGGGTGTTCCATTATCAGTAACTATACATCTTGGTATACCATACCTAAAAATTATGTTTGATTTGATAAAATCAACAACATTTTCCTTCTTCACCTCTTTTAATGGCACAACTTCAACCTATCTAGAGAAATAGTCAGTGGTAGCCAAGATATACATTTTTCCTTTTGACGACTTTGGAAGAGGTCCAACAACATCAAGTCCCCATGCATTGAAAGGCCATGAGGCTACAGTTGGATATAGAGCCTCTAGAGATTGATGGATGTAACTAGCATGGAATTGACACGCTTGACACTTTTTGGCATGCTCTAAGCAGTCCATCACCATTATTGGCCAATAGTTGCCCATCCTCTTGATGAGAAAATGAAGTTTAGGCCCTGATTCGTGTGTTCCACTTGTGCCAGAATGTGCCTCCTCCATTATTTGTTGAGCTTCTTCTTTGTCAATACACCGCAAGAATAGTCCCTCATAAGAACGACAAAACAGTATTCCCTCGTGAAATATGAATCGTGGTACCCTTTTCTTAATGTCTGCTCTTACTCGTGGATCCTTAGGCAGCCTTCCATGTTCAAGATACTCAATCTGTCGTTTTCTCCAATCTTCATTTTCAACCACTCGAACAGATATACGGTGGCTTTCATTGATTTGAAAATCACGACAACCAGGAATAACCCATCGATGACATACGCGCACCTTTGTTGTCTCATTTTCTCTGAGTACCGTTGTTGTGGCCAAGTTAGCTAAGGCATCAGTCATGCGATTTTCTTCTCTTAGGAAGCGATTTAAGAACACTTGATCAAACCTTTCAAGTAAGAAAATAGCATATTGGTGGTAAGACAAAATATCTTCCTTCTTTACCTTGTAACTCCCCAAGAGTTGATTGATGATCAATTGAGAGTCACTGTAGATATCCAATTGAGGAATCTTCATATCTAATGCCATTTCAAGGACCACAATCAAAGCTTGGTACTATGCGGCATTGTTGGAACAAGTTTCACCTATAACAAATGAAAATGGTAAAAAATTTTCTTTCTGGGGATATCAACACGACTGCTGCCCCTACACCATCTCGACGTGCAGATCCATCAAAGAACATCGTCTATGCCAGCAGTTCTTCTGTAAAAAATGCATCTTCATTAGGAAAATCATCTGAAGTTTCCCATTTTCTCAGAAGAGGGTAATCAGCAAGGAAATTAGCAAGTGCTTGCCCCTTCACAACTTTTTGAGGTGTGTATATGATCTCATATTGATTAAACAATATAGACCATCTTGCTAGGCTTCCTAAGAGAATTGATCGAGTCATTATGAACTTCAAGGTAACAACCCGAGAAATTAGCTTAATAGTGTACGCTTCAAAATAATGCCTCAATTTTTTATAGCATAAAGCAACGCTAAGCACATCTTCTCAATGGGTGTATAATTCAACTCAGCTCCTATCAAGGTCTGACTTAGATAGTACAGTGCTTGTTCCTTCTTAGCTTCATTCTCTTGAGCAAGAAGTGCCCCAAGTGATCGCTCTTGTGATGCAATGTATAGTATCAATGGCTTTCCAGGAGTTGGTGCCCCTAATACAGGTGAATTCAACAAGTATATTTTGATGCTTTCAAAAGCATTTTGACATGATTGGTCCTAGTGTAAAGGAGCATCCTTCTTCATTAAATGATTGAAGGGTTGACATCGTCCGACTAGGTTAGAGATGAATCTCCGAATGAATGCCAAATTTCCTTGTAGACTGCGGAGGTCTCTCAAGCACTTTGGCTCGGGCATTTTTTGGATGGCATCAATATTTGTGGGATCAACTTCAATTCTAGAGTGACACACAATAAAGCCAAGAAACTTTCCTGAGGTAACCCTAAATGCACATTTGAGTGGATTCATCTTCAAGTCAAATTTCTTTAACTTCTCAAAAACAATTCGAAGGTCTTCAAGATGGTGTTCCCTTTGTTTCGTCTTTACCACCAAGTCATCAACGTAACATTCCACCCTCTTATGAAGCATGTCATAAAATATGTTTTGCATTACATGTTGTTAGGTGGCACCAGCATTCTTTAGACCAAAGGGCATCACTTTGTAACAAAAAATCCTTTTCAGAGTTCGGAAGGCAGTGTATTCTTCATCTTTTAGAGAATTCTAATTTGATTATATCCAGAAGACCCATCCATAAATGACATAGCTTCATGCCAGTTGTAGCATCAACCATGAGCTTAATGATTGGCTGAGAGAAGTCATCTTTTGGAAATGCCTTGTTCAAATCTCAAAAATCAACGCAAACATGTATTTGAACATTCTTCTTCTTAACATGTACAATATTTGAGATCCACAATGGGTCCTTCACTTCTTGAATAAATCCAGCTTCGATAAGCTTGTTGACTTCCATTTCAATTTGTGTTACCAACTCAAGGCGAAACACTTATTGTGACTTCTTTATAGGATGTGTTCCATTTTTTATCCCTAAATGATTAATAGCTATCTTGGGACTAAGGCCCGGCATTTCTCTATACGACCAAGCAAAAATGTCTTTTTACTCAACCAATAACTTGAAGTATTTCCTATCTTCTTGTGGTGTAAGAAGTGCACTAATAAAGGTTGGGCGTGGATCTTCTATAGTGCCATGATTTAGTTCCTTGATATCATCTATGGTTGATTGTACGTCATCCTCTAGTTGAGGGAGAGCCTCTTGGACATCAACATTTGTATCATCATTGTGTGGACCTTCTTCCACTGTTATGTGATAGGATGATTGTATCAAGTTTGAATCTTCCCTCTGACTTCCTAGGAAGACTTTGATGGCTTCTCTTGCTCCTTTTTTGTTTTTTCATGAAACTAGTTGGTGAAAACAACAGTGCTTCTTTTTACCTTCAACGAACCATCTGTGGTAATTGACAATACAGTCTTTCTCTTCATACGTGATGTGAAGACACTATGAATCTCTTTGTTATCGGTCACATCACAAAAATCTTGATTTTCTTGCTCCAACAACGTCTTTCCTGATAATGACTTCCTTTTTGCTCCCCAAGCAATGAAATATAGAGGTCTTTGAGATGTTGGCATCTCCCTCCACTTGTTCAGAAGATTCCTCTTCATCTTTGTGGCACAATTTTTCAAATGCAGAAACAGGGGGTGTCAATCTCCCAATGCGTTCAAACATCGAAGTATGTTGTGGTGTTTTACCCTCCTTAGATTCCTTTGTTTTTTCTACAGAGGTGTGGTGTGATGAAGCTATTTCCTTTTCCTTCTTAGATGAAATCTGAAAAGGCTCCAACAAGCTGAATCCTAACCCAAACCTAGGAGTGGCGACATAATATCCTTGGTTTCTCAACTGCATTTGAGACTTTGTAAGCCCATGTATCTTTTCACCAGTGACATCATCCCTGAGTTCTCCTAACTTTGCTGGATTTGAGAAGTTGTAACCTGATTTTTCTAATAATGTGAAGACTTTTTTATCAAAATTCTCTTTTATCTTACCAACTTGGGTATTGTCTTTGGATGATCGGGGGTCTTTTCCCGATATCCCTTATAGTATTAGAGGCCTCATAGATAGATAGACAATAGTTCATGAGTCTTTTCATTTTCAGTTGTTTATGTTGAGACTTGAGTTGCCTCTTTTGGCCAGTTGGATGTTTCTTTAAACATTTCTGAGTTTATCTTTTGAGACATTTGAGTTATAGTTTACTTTTGAGTTATCTATTATTGAGTCAAGCCAAGGGTTCGCTTGGGGCCAGCAATGGTTCTCGAGTGTCAGTCGCGTCCAAGTGTATAATCGGGGCGTTACAAAACAAAGGTCTATTATGTAGCTTAGAATCTAACAAGTCATCATCTGTGAAGGCAATTGTAGCACAACATGGGGCAACTTTTTCATCAGTTTGATGTTCTTGTGTTATTGTTGGATTATGCTCGCCTTTGCTTTCCTTTGTTTCATATGTGCTGGAAACAACATGTGTTGCACCAAATTGACTACCGCGAAGGAATTTTTTAGCAAAGAATTCATCTAACATAATGGGCCTTCGAACCTTCTGCGATAAAGAACCATTGATCTTTTGGCTAGTTTTTTTATGGTTGTAATTGATTCACATCACTCCTTATTGCTCTTGTTTAGGAAGTCGTATCCTGAGAACTTCTTGATGTCTCTAGTTCTTATGAGTAACTAGAGTCCAACCATCAGCTTCATTATCGTCTATCTCTAGTGAACCTTCCGAGGTTTTCTTTGGAAAATCAACTTCAATATGTGTGTAACTTCCGAATTGCAAGGAAATGGTGTTTGGCATAATTTGGGACCTTGAGCACTTCTTTTTATTGGGTGCTACACTAAATTGATTCGCCTCCATTATTTCATCCATGTCAATGATGATTTTTCCTTCACTTACTAACATCGTGATTTTCTTGTTCAAGATAAAGCATTTACTTGTTGGGTGGCCAAGGACGCGATGGAACTTGCAGTATTTAGGATCACCAACCTTATTGATTTGTTCAGGCCTCTTTGATTCCGGAAGATCAATGACTTTCTTAGCTAGCAATTCATCAAGAATTATAGGTACGTCTGAATCTGAAAATGGGTAGACCTTGGCCTTTAACTCTTTCAAGGCTGGACGTCGCCTCTCCTCCTTCAGATATTGACTTGGGGCTTCCTCCTCTTTTAGTTTCTTCTTGGTGGTGACCTTTACAGAAGTTACTTTCATCGCCATAGATTCCTTTGTCTAGATTTTTGAGGTCATAACTTTCTTGAACTCCTTCTTTTCTTTTGTTAGATGAGCAAAAGGAGATGCCTTTCCATGACTTGCAATGCCATGCGCTTGTGTAGCAAGTTCCTCAAAAGTTCGCGGTTTGATTCTTTGTAGTATGTATAGAAGTCCTCAATGCATACCTTGAATGCATATTTCCACAATAGATATATCAGAAAGACGATCTTTGCAATCCAGACTCAATGATCTCCAATGGTTGATATAATCCACCACAGGCTCATCCTTTCTTTTCTTAGTGCCTTACGGTTCAGCGAGTACTATAGAAACGATTGAGGAATTCCTTCTCGAGTTGCTCCTAACTATCGATGGACTCATTTCTCAGGTCAATATACCAATCGAATGCATTCCCTTTCAGCAAACGAACAAACTGTTTTACCAAAAGGTCATCATATGTTCTAGCATTGCTACAAGTTTCAACAAAGTGGGCAATATATTGCCTCAGGTTTCCCTTGCCATTAAATTGTTGTAGCTTTGATGGTTGATAGTTTGTCGACATTGATAGGCAAGTAATCCGTCTGGTATATGGTTTGGAGTAATACAAGGAACTTTGTGGTGTTCCGCCATATTGAGCCCTGATAGTGTTTGTTATCATGTCTTGCAACTGTTGGATAGATAATGCTGCAACTGAAGCAGATAGTTTCTCATTTCGAAATTTTGACTTCGTTAGAGATTCCTCAACGTCCTTGTTTCGTTGATCAAAACTAGGTGGACAAGTGGGGACATGACTTGACTCTCCAGGTGTAAAGACCTCCAACTTGTTCATAAGTTGAGCAATATGAGATTTTTGTCATCAACGAATTTCTCAAGGCTTCAATGGTTTGCTCCATTATTGCGAACTTCTCGTCCATGTTAGTTGAGTTAGCGATCAAAGCATTGACATTCATTGAAGTTGGAGAATCCATTGAATCATCAGATTCACCAAAGTTGGAGCCAATTTGAGAAAGTTCTCCAAAGAATAGGGAAGCAAGATTGGCCCTAGGTGTTGCAGTTACAACCATCGTATTAGAGTTGTTGTTTTTCATCGTCTCCAAAGAAGTGAAGTGTTCTAATCTATCTAGCCCACTGTTCTTGAACTTACGCTGAGTAATCAGGCCAACATGACTGAGATCAGCAGATACGACATCAGTAGATTCCTTATATGAAAAATCACTACTCTTTCTAAAGGCCATTGCAGTAGTTGCCTCTGGAGTTTCTAATTTGCAAGAGAAAGAGATGAAGAGCAGAATAGGTCCCACTGAGCGTGCCAAATTTGTTCGCAACAAATTTCCTTAAGCGCTGAAAATTAATTGCAAACAAAATAAATAAAAGAAATATGTGATTTTTATTAATGAATCATTGTGAGTACAATTTTGTTCTCTTGATTCTTCTCTCCTAAACTTCTCCAAGATTCGAGGGACTTTAGTAGCGTACTTCTTGAATTGTTGGATGATGTAGACCTCATTGAGATATGGTTGATCTCCCGGAACGTCGGGAAGCGCTTCGTCTTTTCAAGTCGATCTCTGAGAAGAACTCGTTGACCATTCCTTCGAAGAGCTATGTGGTTGGTGTTGTACCTTTCTCCAATTGCAGAATGTTTGTTGAAGAGTTTTCTTAATGCCCTTAGAATGTCATGTACGGGACTATTTATAGTTGTAGGGGGTGAATAAGGTTGCATATGATTGGCCAAAGGATGTCATTTTGACATTTGGTGGATTGTGATTGGTTCTTGCACTTGATTGGGACTACCACCTCATTTGGACACGTGACGCCACCTTATTGGTCTTGGATGCCTAGTCATTATGACACATGGCATGAGTTTGGACTTCAAGGTGAAATGGACCTTGAATTTGAATTTAATAAAATGACTTTATTTATTTGTAAAGCCCAAATTAATCATTCAGCCCAAATGAGCATGGATTTAATTCAAATTTTGTATGAATTGAATCCAATAAAATTTGTGTCTACAGTCGAACATGAAGAATGTAACTAAAAAAGACCATACTTGCATAGGCAAATTCGAACCGGTAGGAGTGAAAAAGAAACCTCCCCAGTATCAAGCCACAAGCCTATTCTTGTTTCCCTCCTTACCATGGTCAGAATTTACTAACATTGGGTCTAACTCGTTACTCTTAATTAAACTGTCTACTCAAGAACAGGAACAAGACTGAATTGAGGCCTGCAAGATTTCAGTTACAGAGGCCAATCTAGTCTTAAATTACAAATTAATCCAAATTTCATCTTCGGAAGGCAAACAACGACAAGTAATCCAAAAACCATCTTTACATTGTTAACTTTAGAGAAGGACTAGATGATGAAAAGATATTATGCATTGATACTTCAGACAAGACCATATCAACAACGTACTGAGGAAGGTAAGATGTACAAAGATCATACCCCTACCTTTGCAAGGAAGAAGTTGTTTCTAGTAAACCCTCGACTCAAAAAGAACCTAGTTATTTGAAGCAAGGTTGCAAGTAAAATATGCCAGCAAAACATAAAACAAATCGTAAATTATAAGACCAGGAGATTAGCAAAGCCCAAGTACCTCAGCCAAATAGCATTCTTCAGAAATTTGGCACAGTTGTCTCCCCAACATTAATGATGTGAATTCATAAATCCTTGATTTTCATCGATAAAGAAATCAACCATTTCTTCATAAAAACAAAAATAATCAAAAAACATTTCACACTGCATTTGTAGATCCAGAGAGATGAGTCAAGGTTCCAAAATTACTGATTGCTATTCATTAGTGTGCTTGATGGGATTAGTGCACACTTGCAAATCTACTCCCACATTGTCACACAGCAAGAACAATTGTACAAACGCATACAGAACTGAGATTTCTGCCTAGGAAGAAACGACAGTATCACAAAACTATAAGCACCAAAATTTTATAATTCTAGTGTCTTCACTCATCATCATCCTCATCATCATTTCCAGCAGCTGAATTCAAAGCATTCAGTCTTTCAATCAACTTAGCCTTCCTTTCCTCATAAGTCAGCTTCTTCAGATTGTACCTGTAATAGAAGCCCAAAGAATTAGATGCATGATACGAGCATAAAATAAAGAGATAACATAGAAGTGAATCAGTTGAAATGGTTGATAATCAGCATTCTAATTCGTCTTGCCCACTAACATTACATATAATTAGACATTGATAATCATAGAGCATTTTAATTGGTCCAGTCAGTTAACATGATATATGGCACTACAGAATTGATAAGATTCACTAGAACACACTTAAAAAGAAGTCCCGTGTTCACGTAACATAAACAGGAAGTATAGATCCTTCAAGCACACAGGAAACAAAGCCAATGTGCCTGAGGACTTGCAAACACCTGACATTTGTGCACTTCGATGCATTATAAACAAAAAATAATGGCTTATAAGGTTAAACCAACTAAACGTATAATCAAACAAACTAAAGTCTAATCAGACCTCTTGTGCTTCTTGGGAGGCAGCTTCTCAGATTTCTTTGGGCTTGGTTCAACACGTATGGCAGCATGAACCTTCTTGTACATCTCTTCAAGATTATCAGCCTCAAGACCCCGCTTAATGTACTCACTAAAGTGAGACTGATATTTCTCAGGTTCATCTTCTATCAAAGTCTGAAAACACACACCTTCAACATTTTAGAGATGGACAGTAGGAAGACACCAGAACCCATCAAAGATGAACCTCACTAATCCAGATTAGCACAAAATATTGTCCATGGATTTTGTTACGAAAAAACGATTCAAATATAGTCCTTTTTGTTTCACCTTCATATATGTTGCAACATGACCACCATAGATATACTTGCGGTGAACATCAGCATCAAGTTGCTTGGAGTCTTTGCTGAATCCAGCAAACCTCTTCTCACCATGAGGAATATCAAGTCCACCATCCAATGCACCCTGGACAGAAGCAGAGAATAGAAAATGTGTATAGAATGAATAATCAGTCAAATGGCAAGACAAATCCTTCAGAGACAGGATCTACTACAAGAGGAAAGAAGACTTGCAGTTGAAGGCCATCTGCACATCAAACAGACCAACTAACCCAGCAGTATTTAAATTGACAACCAAGAACTCTTTAATTTCCACAAACAATGGCAACCATTGTTTGTAATATCATTTTATGGGTTTGTGCCAAGTTGAAGCCGCCATTCATTAAAGGTTGAAGGAGGTTGGAAGAAATAAACAAAGGGGCTGTTTCATCAAAAACTTCTCCAAGCCATAACTTAATCCATTATGGAGTATAACAGAGTAAAAGAGAATGAACAGCAAAGTATTAGTTACCTTGAGAGCACCAAACACACGATTTCCAGTAGTAGTTCTAATAAGACCAACATCCAAGAGAGCACGGAAAGGTCTCCTGCTTTCAGCAGGTTCAACTGAGTAATCCTCTCCACTGGCCTGTAAAGAATCATAATACCCATTACTAAATAAAAGCTGGTACTACAGACAACAAAACAGCATGCACCTTGATAATGTAGCTGCCACTTACCTCAGGGTTCCCTTGATACTCCTCATCCATTTTGAGTTTTTTGAGAACTCGTCTTGCCAAGAGAAGTCCGGTACAGTATGCTAAATTAACATTGAATCAATTATCACAGATCAGAGAAGAGGTACACAATTTGAGGTGAGATGACCCAACAAGAAGAGGTTATGTAAATACCAGCAGCATAATTTGTGAGTCCAACTTGAAGGCCAAATTGAGGCAGCTCACGAGCATATGCAGAGGCAAGAATCATGTCACCAGCTATGCTAGCAGACACAATTTGGGCAATTATGTCCTTATTAGTCTGAAAGAAGGTTAAGGTAAATAAAGCAATATGGGACAGTAGATGTCAACCCTTCCTGCATTACACACTAACCGGAAATGATTAGGTGTAATAGTTCAGACATCTGAAATCTTTTTATTGTTAAAACATGATCTTGAATTGGATAAACTGTCAAAAATAAATACACCATCCCCATAGATCAAAGTCAAAGTTTTTAAAGATAGAGAGGGAGTATTAGGATACAAATCGGACAACAAAACGATATTTTGGAGTGTTGTACTTGTTTTTGTCCTGATTTATCAAGCGATTCCTCGCTCTGTAGTCAGTCTTTCCCTCTGCACAATAGAATAGAAAAAATTAATGGGCTGCAGAGAAAAGAGGTGTGATAGTGAAAAATATAATGGATAAAGAACACACCTCTCCTTCTCTTGAATTTAACCTGGAAACGCTTAAAGTAAGCCCTAGTCTTCTGGACTTTGATGAATGCCTGCCCACAATTTTAGATTAGCACAAGTGAGAAAAATTTACAGCCAACAATATTGAGTAATAAGGAATGCTTCAATTTTGGATATGTATTTCAGTGTAACGTTCTAGTAAAGAAGAAAGAGATTAATTTCTTCTATAAACTTCAATTCCTAAGACGTTTGTTTTACTACCATTATTAATGCTTAGCAGTGACTAGACAGACAACATTAGAGAATTAAAGCATCGAAAGGGAAAATGGCAAAGCAGTATATGTTACCATTGTTCCTCGTGGATTATCTTTCGATGGCGGTAGGGAAATGAGAAGAAGCTGCTTGTGAAGAGAACAAATACTGCTGCCTCAAATACCTAATCAAAAACCCTACTACATCCATTCTAATAATATGTTTGACCTTATTACCCTTCCACCGTACCCCTTTTCCTTTCAATTTGCCTTTGTTTTAAAACAAAATCAAAAAATAATCCTTATTTAAATATTTCATTATATACCAGTGAAACTGAATAAGACAAAATATTTATATTCAAGTTAGTATAATGTTTATAATGATAAATCATTTTAAAAAAAATGTTTGTTATGCTAGATTTTCTCATCTTCTTTTAAGCATATAAAATATATTTTAAAGAAATTGAATTTCTTAAGAGCAAACTATTCATATGTATATACTAGAATAAAATATTTATCATAGTGAAGTAAATTGAACAAAAGATAATACTTTGAAATAACAATATATTTAGAAGTACTGATTCTCTAAATAAATTCTGATTTCGTAAAAAAAATTGAAGTATTGTTTCTTTTTATTACATTTGTCTATTATATTTTTTAAAACATTAATTAAATATTTATAAATATTATGAAAATGAAACATACAAAAGTTATGAATAATATTTTGTACTTGTTCCTTTGAGTCGAGTCTTCATTCTCTTCTTCATACTAGCTATCTAAGCCTCCATTAATCATTGAGAGATCCTATATATATCCTAATCTTAGCTCTTAAATTCACATTTTCAAATCAAAGTAAAGTCAAGAGGAAAGTTCAAAGGTTTTATTCAAGGCTGTGTATCGGTTGGTTCGGTTCGGTTTTGAAGTTTATCAATTTGGCTTATTGGTTATCCATTTGTAAAGATGCTAAACTGTTATAAAACCATTAAGATATTAGTTTATCGGTTATTGGTTTATCAGTTTTTGATCGTTATCAGTTCGATTATCAGTTTAACTATTAAGATTTGACCAAAAACAAAACATTGAAAATCACTTAGAAACAAGGTAACAAACCAAATAAATCATGCACATGAGTTCACAAGTTACATCTTGCTCAAAAGCAAACACTTTTACATTGTAGAATAACCAAGTGTTTGAGACAACAAAAAATAAAAGTAGGAAACCAAACTCTAAGTCAAGGACTTTATATACAAAATCGTATAAATATAATTATTTAATTTACTATCGATTTATTGGTTAACCCGTTAAGAAAAAACCTCAAACCATTAAGAATTGATAACCCAATAACAAAAAAAATCAAAACCATTATCAAAACCGCTAAATCAATAACTCAATACTGATAAACCAATAACTTTTTTTGGGTTCGGATTATCGATTTCGGTTCAATTTTGAACAACCCTAGTTCTACTTCATAAACAACACTTATGAAACGTTTCAAATGTCATATATATATATATATATATATATAGGTGTGTGTGTTGTAAAAATGGATGGTCATGTAAGCTTCAGATTGTGGCAAAATGATGACCAAGTAAAAATACTGTAGAAAATTTCCCTTTTCAAGTAATGTATTACCCTTTTGTGTCTATAAAAGACAATGCACATGGTTAATGAAGACACACCTAAAATAGCTACTACTCTTATTTCTACTCTCTGTTTTCTTCTTTCTTTGCTCCTTTTATTTGATTTTTAGTATTCTATCTATATTTTATAACACGTTATCAGCATAATTATTCTTTTTATTAAGAAATATGTTTAAGAAAGTTGATCTAGTCATATAATTTAATAAAAGATTTTTTGCTTTAGAATGACTGTAAATCAACAAATAAGTTTGATGCATAAATTTGGTGTTAAGAGCCTTACCTAGCTTAGGGAGCTCGTTGTTAATGGAAATCAAAGGTATAGGCTAGTGAGGGCAACATCCCTTGCAAGGGAAGTTGTCAAAGATTCACATCCGATACTAAATTTAAGAGGCAAACAATCAGACTTAGGATTAATGGATGATTTAATTGTAGAAGGTCATTATAAATTATCATACCATGTCTTTCTGAATCTCTATCATCATGGGTAAGTGGAATTTTATTTTTGTTTCTGAGAAAATTGAAGGTACGTAATATGTTGCAAGTATATATTGATAGAGTGTTTATCACTTTAAAATAATAGTTTGTCAATAGAACATATATGTGGATAAAAGACAAAAAGCACTTATAGAATAAATGTGTTCACATAACAAATTGTGAATAATGTTTACTTTTTCTGCGGTTAAAACTCCGATCATTTTTAAATTAGATGAAATTTATTAAGTTCCAAATTAATGGTTACTAGCCTTTAACAATGATGTTTGTATCATTGGTCAGAGAAAATCAGATAAAACATATCAATACTATTCCATTTTTCTAGATCTATGAAATTCTTACAACCTGAAGCTTGATGTTTTGATATGAAGTTTGAAGTAATTTTGTAATTTAATTATGAACAGAAGAAGAGATACATTTCAATTTATTTTACTATAATTTGGCTAATACATATTAATATTGTTAGAATGGTGAGCATTTTTCATGATCTACAATATGTATCATCTTGATCTGGAAATATTTTGTTCGTCGTTCATAATACATTAGTGACAAATGTTATATGATTTGTTACTGCCATTTGACACATACCAACAATAGAATTATTGGTTGCTTTAATCACTCATTTTACTTTTAAGCTTCATGGATCATTAAGAGTTTATGTCATTTATACTAATAATATTTTCTTTGTTATTATTATAGATGGTTGATTTGTTTAAGGATTTCAAATATGAATCCTTAATAATGGTGGTTACGGTAAAAGTTTGACAAAACTCAAGGAAACACATGATTGTCCATAGTGATAAATTAAAGAAGGCTTGGTGGTTAGTTTTGATGTACTTTTACATATTATGTCATTGAATGATGGTAAGATGATGAATTCAAGTTTCATCGCACCAAAAGGGCAAGACATCGATTAAAGTCTCGATGCGTCATGATGATAAGATTTTGGGTTGAAGTCCCATCATATTTTGGCCTAACACGCCTTTATATGAATTAGACATTGGATTAAAGTCCCAATGCAATATATTGATGATATAATGATAACTGAGCAAATTGATATGCTCTTGATAAAAAAAAAATGTGAAGCCCATCCCATTGAATATGCTCCATTCTTTGAGGTGAATGTGATAGTAATACATTAAAAGTCTTAAAGATGACCAAGATACTTTTATGATTAAACATATGAATATGGACGTGAAGGGACAAAATTATAATAGTCATCATTGAGATAGTTATAAAAGAAAGAACATTATGAGTCTCCAAATGACCTTTTAAAGAGTGGAGGGTAGTTTTTTTTGTCATCAAAATGATATGAAAGGTCATTAGAAACATGTTTGTTATGAGACCTAATAATTTGATAAGTTTATAAATCCTCCTTCAAAGAAAAGGATAAAAAGGTGATACACTTGACTTTCAAAAGTGATGTTGAGGTATTTCATATGAACATGATAAATTTTAAAGCATGACAATGAACTTCTAATGAAAGGAATAATTATGAAGCATGTGCATATGATTATAGTCAATTCCTTGAAGAGAATGTGACTTGTGATAAGTATCATAAAAAGTCGATCATTCTTGAAAGTGAATGTGTCAAGAGATGATGCAAATTATAAATAAGGACATACTCATGTATGATTTAATAAATACCACAACTCACCCCTAAGGGAGGTTAGAGAGAAATAAAGAAAATTTATTTTGGTATAAAAGATCATTGGTCAAGTACTTTTAGTACATCACAAATATTATGGTATGTTTTATTATGAACTACCAAAAGGACAAAAGAAGGAAATATTTTTTTGCCACAAAAAAATTGTCATTGATTATGTATCTATGTATGCCAAAAATATTTTGTCAAATATTAAATAAGAAGGGAGGAGATACTAATGACAAAAGTAATCAAGAAATCAAATTTTGCTTGTAATGATTTTGACCATGACAATAATGATATAAATTTCTCCTTAAATGATATGTTTGCCACTCAAAAAATGTTATGAAGTATGTGGTAGTATTCAATGTTAATTGTGAACTTTGGTGAACTACTATGCTACGACTCAAAGAAATAAAATTGCTCATGATATTGAAATTGTAGCAAGTCTCAAAAGAAACTTTTTAAGTTTCAGAGAAATAGTCAAAGAAAAATAATAATATTGAGACTATAAAATATGAAAAGATTTAAGATCTTCATATTACTACAATCAAAGTGGATTATAAATATTTATGTGAAAGATTACCTATTTTTTCATATTGTTTGTGGTAACTAAATATGGGCATGATGATGGAATCACATGCAAAATAAACTAGAAGTTTATTGAAATAAATATCAGTTGTCATAACCGGTTGACGACCATCCCCATTTAAATATGATACGAAAATAAATGAGAATTTATGTGGTTATATATATATATATATATATATATATATATATATATATTGAAGAACTAATAAATTCTTTAAGAATTTTCTATGTTGTTTGTTCTCATGATAAAATTATCGTTGTACTAGCTAAGGTTGAGATTGTATCTCCTGAAACTTTGAAATGTATAAAAAGGTGAATATGGGCTCGTTCACCCGCTATGTGGACCATTTACTATTATATAGATGCATCTATGTCATGGTCACATGTGCTTTATTATCAACTTGCAATTTGATTTTTGCAAAAGTTGTTTGCTCGAATTGATAAAACAAGAGCACATTTCAAATTATAAAACTATATTGATAATGTTGGTATATATCCAAGTAGTTAAGCAAAATTATATGCCTCCAATTATAGCTTATTATTGGTTATGGAACAAAACTCCCAAAAGAAATTTGGTATGAGATGTGTTATTTAAAGTATAGCAACACTTGTACGTATCAAGCCAACAAGGTTCCCCTATTAGAATTGGTTCAGGGTCAGGAACCAAACAATTCTCATCTAGAAATTTAAATGTGCGGTATATTATCGCTCCACCATTACACAATGCACAAAGATGAGTCCCCAAATAAGGTTGGGTGAATGTTAGATTCTCTAACATTAGGGGGGATAAGCAACTGAAAAATAAGTTAAATATATAATGAATTATCATTGGTATGATCCTCATTAAAGAGATAATTTAAGTCAATTGCCAGACGCATTCGCTGACCCTATGTTACAATCTAGTTATAAATGCTCCATTGAAAAGTCCTTGAATGACATAATTTATGGCACACATGAAGAGTGATAGATAAATCGATTCGAAAGATTAAAACTTCTTGCAGAAGAGGAGCAAATGACTAAGATGGTCATAATAATGAGGCAAGTGTTTTAGAAAGAGAACCATGGCATAATACTTCATAAAACCTTGGCAAAGGTTCAGGTACGTGAAAATGATGAAAAATAAAGAGAGTTTGATAAGTTATGTCACATTAGAATCGATATCAAATAAACCGTCGACGATATCTTTAATATAATAAAGCGCTCAAAATTATAAATGGTGACAAGGATCTTGATATTAAATATGTCAAGAATTGACAGATAAATGATTGACCAAAGAACATACAATTCAAGTATATTTTTAAAAAATGATGTTTTGGACTTATTTTGTCCATATACCAAGATATAATGTCAGTGGGGGTACAAATGAATTATTGTACGATAATAAAGTTATAAAATATAAATCATGACTTGTTTATTTGAAAATAAAGTTTCGCAAAAGTCCTGACATTATTTTCTGGAGATGTATTCTCCTAAGGTGGATGCAATGAGGTTTCTTTTAGTCTGACAATATATGAAAAACTTGAATATGCATAATGAATAATTATCATGTCTAGCTAGATAGTAAATATTATGTGAAAATCCATGAAGGATTTAAAAGGTTATATAGCGATTTCACTGAATAGTACCCCAATGATTGTAAGATTGCATAACATAAAGATCAATTTTGATCTTTTTTAAATTGTTAGAATGTACCATGACATAGTACAATTGGTGCACTTATACATCATGTTATTATTATTCATGGTAATTTTTTTTATTGATATGCATACAAAGTATAACATCACTCTTATCAGTAGAGATATTAGAGTGAATCAAATATCAATATAAATTATTTATTATGATCAATTGTGTCAAGGTTTATTGACCATGAAATTGCAGAAAATTATGAAGTTTGATCTCAAGAAAGTTATATATTTTCATTTGAAAATACTGTCATATCAAATCATTCCACAAGATAGTCAATTTTATTGAAAGTGTCCATCAGTGTTGTGTTATTGTTGTTGACAAATCAAACGAGCAATTCTTCTACACCGACAAGATCACAAATTGTGTGATTGTCAAAAATATATTCGATTGAGATCAATAAACATATCTAGAAAAATATGACATTTCTTTGAAAAGAGATATTCCAACAACATTATATGAAAACAATGTTGCATGTATAACTCAACTAAGAGGAAGACACATCAAAGAAGATTGAAAAATATATATTTCATCAAAGTTCTTCTTCTTATTCATGATCTTCAAAAGAAGGATATAGCCGATGTTCAACACTTCATATTTCCCAAGGCATTATCAACTTCAACCTTTGAGAAACTGATATATAAGATTGGAATGCGTCATTTTTTAGTTGTTAAGTGATGTTTTAATCAGGGAGAGTATAATACGTGTTGCACTCTTTTTCCCTTAGCTGAAGTTTTGTCCCACTGGTTTTTCTTATAAGGTTTTTAATGAGGCAGCTCTCACTGCATATTTACTAGATATGTGTACTCTTTTTCCTTTACTAGGACTTTTTCCCACATGGTTTTTTTTTCTAACAAGGTTTTAACGAGGCACATTATCTATTGATGAACTCCAATGAGTAGTAAATACATCATATTGTGATACCATTACACAGTTTCCCTGGAAAAGTATAAAATCAAGAAGGCGACTTACAAACAGATCCGCAAGCAAATACCTCTATACAACTCAGAAGAAACTTCGCAAATAGATTCCTTTAAGCAACTCACACAAGCAGGCTTTTATATGCAACTTACAAATAGCTCAACAAATTTTGTTTTGACATGGACATCCAAGGGGGACTGTTGTAAAATTGGATGGCCATGTAAGCTTCACATTATGGCAAAATGATGACCAAGTAAAAATACAGTAAAAAAATTCCTTTTCCAAGTAATGTATTACCTTTTGTGTCTATAAAAGACACTGCACATGGTTAATGAAGACACACCTAAAATAGTTACTACTCTTATTTCTACTCTCTGTTTTCTTCTTTCTTGCTCCTTTTATTTGATTTTTAGTATTCTATCTTTATTTTATAACACTATGTTGATTATTGGACTTGAAAGATAAGTTCATAAGTGCATGTTTTCAAGAATGTAAACACGTCCAATGTTTGGAAAAGTATTTCAATAAAGTAAGAAGTCCATTCTTTGTAATGGGTGAATTGAGCATAAAGTTAAACAAATTATTTTGGGAGTAGTATAGACCACTGAGTTGGGTTAGAGTCTCTTATGATTCAGAAGTCCAATAGAACTACGTAGCCAACGTAGGATATGATAGCATTGATTCTTCATGCGACTCCTCACTGCCTCTGAAAAGGCCAATTAGATGGATCCATAGTCACGATATTAGCCTATGCCACGGCAAAGTATAGGATGGCCCTTGAAACGTGAGGCGAAACATTGTATCATTGCTAGGCATATGGTAATGGTTGTTAGTTAGAGAAACTCCCCACAAGTAAAGTATATTATTTTTATGTTGTTTTCATTGTACATTATGTTTTAAAGCGTAAATGGTTTTCATTTCATATTCATGTATTGATCCAGTTATGTTGCTTTCAATCATTCTGCAACACCTCGAATTTGAGAAAATAGAAAAAATTGCAGCTTTCTAGACCTGGTGCAAGAACCACGGAAGCCACCGATGGTCCGTGGTCTGACACACGGTCCATAGGTGGGGTCCGTCGTTGAGGACCAAATATTTATGGTCTCTGATCCCACCCATGGTTGACCAATATGGTCCATGGTTGGACTTACGGGTCAGCAGCCAGTTAGAGGGAAATTATTGTTGGGTCAACTTCAAATGGTCATAAACCTTAGCACAAAAGGAATTAGGTGGCCTATGACCTACCAAGTGATAGATAAATGAATCCTCTTTCCAACGCTACCCAGTTTTCTAAAATCTCATCTTCGAGTAAAAAGTTATGCTCATTTTAGTGAAGTCCTGTTAGGCAGGCTTGACCGACGACCCCACCTACGGTTTGTAGGTCGACCTACAGCCCCTCCGTGGGTGCCATTGGGTAGCTTTTAAGTTAGGGTCATATAGGTCTTTTTCTCATGCGTTTGGCACTTTAATATCATCGTTTTATTTCTAAACTACGTCGTTTTACTTAGTCTAAGCCTAATAACTTAGTCAGACTTACCCAGAACCCTCATTTACCTAACATAATCCAAACTTGGAGCAAAAAGAAGAGGAAAAGTCAACCAAAACTCCCAAGAACAAGCAACAATGTTCTTCAAAGTTTCAGCCCCAAAATTGAAGGATTTCACCGTAGATTTCGTCACCAGGTATGTGGAATTTCATTAGTGGATTACTTTTGCCCACTAGGTCCCTAGATGATTCCTATATCTTGCTTAGATGTAGGGTTTCTAAAACCTTAGATATTAGTTGTGATTTAGCTATTAAAGTATTCTAATCAGAATATCATGTTTTCGTAGAATTGTTGCTTAGTTTTTTGTATGAAACTCAGAACCCTAATTGTGTAGATTCTCTTAGTTCATGAATTACACATGCTAGGTATGTTAAACAGATATACATGCTTCAATTTTCAAATGTCACATTATTA
Organism: Solanum pinnatisectum; assembly: GCA_035578085.1. Lineage (NCBI taxonomy): Eukaryota > Viridiplantae > Streptophyta > Magnoliopsida > Solanales > Solanaceae > Solanum > Solanum pinnatisectum. The sequence continues at coordinate 113,431 of JAWPEI010000117.1, forward strand.
GTATATAATTGTTACATTCTCAGATTTGCATGTCAGTATTTTGAGCTATTCAGTATTTCAGTATTTTCAGTCATAATGTATCATATACATATTCAGTTGGGAGTAGGCTTAGCACCGAGTTAGACTAGGGTTCAACGTACCTTTATAGACCCAGAACTACGTGCCCCCATAGGTTTATAAGTCCCCTCTATTGGGCATCAGATTTAGTGATCACGCCATTCATGCCTTTATACCCCTGGCAAGGTATATTGGGTCCTCTTGATATGGCATATACATCAAACAATCATGCCTTTATACCCCTGGCAAGGTATATTGGGTCCTCTCGATGGGGCGTATATATTGAACAATCATGCCTTTATACCCCTGGCAAGGTATATTGGGTACTCCCGATGGGGCGTATACATTGGACTCCATGTTTAGCTCACGTGGTTTTATGCCGGTTAATGGTAGCTCCCACGGTCAGACTTCAGTGCATTTGACCAGGTCTTCAATTATATTTCAGCATTCAGTCTCAGTATGTCATGTTCAGAATTAGTACTTGGTCATTGCATTTAGCTCAGCTTTCAGTATATTTCAATATTTACATTCATTTTAGATTATGTTATTGCTTAGTATGCTTTGTTCAGTTATATATTTTATTCAACTATACTCTATGTCCTGCATGCTTAGTATATTCCAAATACTGACGCATACTCTACAATACATCCTTTCATGATGTAGGTTTAGGTACTCAGCATCCAGATCATGTATAGATCGGTTCCCGACCTCCAGTTCAACAGCTTCAATGGTGAAACCTCATACTTCGAGGACAATAGACATGCGTTACACTTTAGTCTTTTTATTTAGCTTTCAATTTTGATAGAGTTAGTTGGGACATGTCCCAACAACTTTAGGAGGTTTTTTCATACGTAGTACTAGATTCAGTTTTAGTTTTGAGTTTGATCCTCCAGTTGTTATTAAACTCATAGTCTTTTATATATTTAGATCAGTATTGGGTATTCCCCACTTTTAGTTATCACTGTTTAAGCTTTCGTAGAGTATATTTATTCAGTAATCTTTTAGTATGCTTATGATATGCCAGCTCATGGTTAACCTGGGGTCACTCGTGATCCTAGGTCCCGTGTTTACGTCCAGGGGGTAGCCTCAGGGAGTGACACATTCAAGCCGGTAAATTATTTACTCTAACCTTATCACTTACTAGTACATTCAATGTACTGGCGTCATTCGACCTGCATCGTTTCATGATGCAAATAGAGGTACTTAGGATCATCAACAAGCGCTTCATTGAGATCACTATTCACTCACAAATAGATTTTTTATGAGGCCTCCTTGCTTCTAGGAGACTCCATTTCATTACAGTTAGTAGCTTTTGGTGGTGTCGCGGTTCTTGTCTCGACATCAATCTAACGTTTTTAGAGGCTTCATAGACAAACTGAAGTAGATGTTTCCAGTATTTTTCTTAGGATGTTTTGTTTAACTCATGATTCATGTTAAGTATTTTGCAAGACAATATTGTTTAGACTTTCTTACATATCTATTGTTCACCTATTTAAGCTTTCGCGTATTGCTTAAAGTCATGTAGCCAGGCCAAGGGTTCGCTTGGGGTTAAGAAATGGTTCTCAAGTGCCAGTTACGCCCAGGGTATAGGCCTGGGCCGTGCAGTATGTCTAAATCATATACGTAGCTTTCCAAATGTTGATATTGGTTGTGTCTTTGTGACCAAATCACATTCATAAAGATGTTGCATCTCTGGAGCTTAACCCGACATATCATTTTTTTGTCTCTTGAATATGTTGAGTTAAGCCAAATACATCCTTGACAATCACTTAGTTTGTGACCTCGTCGGTGTAGAAAAATTGCTCATTCAAATTGTTTGTAGCAATAGCCAAGCGACATAAACTTTCATAATAGTAAATTGTTTGTCTTGTAGAATGATATGACAATATTTTCACATGAAAACATATAGCACTCTTGAGATCAAACTTCATATAAAATTACTATACCGTGAATAATAATCACAGGGTACATAAGTGCACATATTGCACTATGACACGGTACTTTCTAACTATTTTAATGAAATCAAAATTGATCCTTATGTTAAGCTATCTCATGACCAATGGGGTACTATTAATGGAGTTGCTTTAAGACATTTTAAATCCTTTTGAGATTTTCATATAATATTTATTGTCTAGTTAGACATGATAATCACTCATTATACATATTTAAGTTCTTCATATATTGTCAAACTAAAAGAAATTTCATTACATCCCCCATAGGAGAAAACATCTCCATACAAGAATGTCAGGATTTTTGCAAAAAACCTTTATATCTCAAGGCACAAGTCGTACTTTATATTATACGATTTTACTTATCGCAGAATAATCCATTTGTACCCCCACTGACATTATATCTTGATATGTTGATGATAAGTCCAGAACATCACTTTTCCCAGTGAAATAAAATATACTTTGATTGCATATTTTCTTTGGCCAATCATTGATCTATCAATGCTATTTGACAAATTTGAATTTAAGATCCTCGTCATTTATAATTTTGAGTGCTACATTATATGAAATATATCATTGACGTTTATTTTATATCGAATATAATATGACATAACTTACCGAGCTTTCTTTATTTTTCATCATTTTCAGGTACGTGAACCTTTGCCAAGGTTTTATAAAGTGTTATGTCATGGTGCTCTTTCTAAAGCACTTGCCTCATTATTATGGCCATTTTTATCATTTGCTCCACTTCTTCTTCAAGAAGTTTTATCTATCACACTTCAGGTGTGCCATAAATTATGTCCTTCAATGATTTTTTATTGGAGCATTATAACTTAATTATAACATAGGGTCAGCAAATGCGTCTGACAATTGACTTAAATTATCTTTTCAATGAGGATCATACCAATGATAATTCATTATGTATAACTTATTTTCCAACTGCTTATCAACTCTCCCCCTTGTATAAGAGAATCTAACATTTACCCAATCTAATTTGATGACTCATATTTATGCATTGCATAATGATGGACCAATTGAATAATATACCACACATTTAAATTTCTAGATGAGAATTATTTGACTTCTGACCCTGAACCGATTGTGATAGGGGATTCTTGTTGGCTTGATACGTACAAGTGTTGTTATATTTTAAATAGCACATCTCATACCAAATTTCTTTTGGAAATGTTGTTCTCATTACCAATGGTTAAGCAATAATTAGAAGCACATAATTTCTGTTTAAGTCACTTGGGTATAAACTAACATCATCAATACAATTTTATAATTTGAAATGTTCTCTTGATTTAACAATTTGAGCAAACAACCTTTGCAAATATCAAATTGCAAGTTAATAACAAAGATGAATCTATTAAAATCATATAATAGTAATTAGTCCATATGGCGGGTGAATGGACCTATATTGTAACATCCCGTATCCTAGACAGACCAGAATGGAGATTCCAAAAGTTGCAAGTGCCACCGACGGGCACCACTCATGGACTGAAGAGTGACCCATGGATTGTAGGTGGGGTCAGTGGATGGCCACCTGCAACCCTCCATAGAAAGCCCATAAAATTTGGCTAAGGGTAGACCCACGCCAGGACTAATGGATCGTAGGTGGGACCACAGTCCGTGGTCCAGGTCTGTGGTTCAGACCCCCAGATTTCCATTCTCTAAAGCCAACGATGGTTGACACACGGACCGTCGGTTGGCCCCTGTCACGACCCAGGGGTACCCCCTAGATGTGACACGGCGTACAAGACTCCAAAAAGTCTCATAAAAGCCTCTTAGCATATCATAACATAAGATAATAGAAAATGGTGCAGAATTTTAAAACATTTTTCAATACAATCGAAGTCTCATAAAATGAAGTGAAAGTCTATTACACTTGTCTCAAACCATCTAATATTTGAAAAGAGTTAGGGGCACAGCCCATACAAAAGTCTAAACATAAAAATAAAGACATAAAAGGAAAGGGTGATCAAGTCCTCGATGGTATGAGGACTCACCAAAGCTTCTCTTCTTGATCTACTATGAAACTAGCCACGAGAATGGAAGTCAATATCGCCGAACCCTACATTTGATAAGAATGTAGGCAAAAGTATGTGTTAGTACAATAATGTATAAAATATGACGGCTAGCATAAATCATCAGCATAAGCATATAAGAGGCATTAGTCAACATAAGACATATACCATAATCATAAGAGACAATAACATAAGTCATGAGCATAAGAGACATCATCATAAGACATAGGCTCTCAGCATAAGAAATAGCAAAATAGTTATAGGCATAATCAATGCATCTAGTTTAACATAATATAAGAGAAACACTTCATAAGCCACCTCAAGGCAAGCTTGTGCAATGCATGGATAAGACTCCATAATCCCACCCATGCTAAGCAAGTCACTTTAGGTCCTTATTCATATTCATCACCTTTTGAACTCATCCTTAGCTTCTTTGTCATAAACAATGGAACCTTCACCTTTAGTCAAACATATAAAGGAAAGCAACTTATAACAAAAATCCAAGTCAAGCATACATTATTACATAGACCATCATAACATAAGAGGAACGTACCATAAATACCCTCAAAGCATACTTGTGCAATGCAAGAAACCCCGTAAATCTCACCCATGCTAAGTAAAGCTTCTTAAGTAACTATAGTTCATACTAGACTTAACTTTGTGGGAATTTGCCTTAACCGACATAGACCATGTGAGCTTACATGGAATCTAGTGTTACCCACACCAAAAAGGGTTGTCTTACTTGCCTAAGGTAAGACCATCATTTGTTAGCTTTAGGTGGATCCACTAGTTAATTATCCTATGGAGACACATAGTTTATGGGAGAAGGAGATTGCTACTAGAAACTTGGCCTTTCTCACCGAAGAACTTCCATCTCAAGAGATTGCTTTAAGGAACCCGACCTTTCTCACGGAAGAGTTCCCATCTCACATCAATATCCACTCGGTGCTAAGCATAATTCCCACAGAGTACTTATTAAGTCATAACTTGATTCATGTCTTATGGAAGGATGTCCTTGACAATCAATCTAAAAGAGTTCATTAGGATAGCTCTTAGATCATGCATGAGAATAACCTTTCACTGTCCATGTCTACATTTAACATTAGATTCAATTAGGTGAGAAAGCCTTTCAACCTAGAATCTTTATCATGTGAGAAAACCTTTCACATCATGTTCATTATGTGTTCATGACAATAGCCTTTCAATCAACACAACAACATTATCAAAATCATGGACACTTCATTCATAGTTATGCATAAGTGTGTATGTGAGAATATCCTTTTAACAACACCACAATTACATCATTGTCATAATCACTTTACTCTCAAACTGTTCTTAAAGCATATACATAACCTTCATAAAACATGCATAATATCATATATTGCCCTTTCAAGGGTCAAAGCTCATATCAAACCAACACATTTAGAATGACTACATTAGACATAGATATAATCACAATTCAAGTAATCAAATCACTACATGCATAATCTTATATACTCATAATATAGGTCATGTGGGTAAAGTCCTTCCACCATAATATCATATACAAATCAACATACATAATAGCTTCACTCTTAAAGCCTTAACATTCCTAGTTCATTCGTATTAGCTTTTACCCTCGAAGCCCTAGAAATCACATTCATACTACAAGCCTTACTCTCAAGCAATACTTCACATGATCATCATATATGCCAAATTCTCAAGACAATCTAACCACATGCTTCATTCTTAAGCAATTATAATCATATATCATCATATAAACTCAATTTCAATCACCACACATCATGATTCATCATACAAGCCCTAATCACATTCAATTCATGTCTATATACTTTACTTTTAAGAAATTCATATCTAGGTGCTCTAATATCAATCAATTCATAAAGTAATTCATCAATTTTAGAAGGTCACATCTAAGCCCTCAATTTCCCATTTCATGGCAAAAACCCAAACTATATCAATTTCACCCTAGAATCTTAGGTTAATCAAGAATACATGTATAATCATACGAAAAACATGTAATTTCATCATAAAAAATCATAAATAATCAGTTTCCACTCAATTGGATCAACATACAATAATACACACAATATAGAAAGGAACCCTAACTAGAATTGGGGATTCACCTTCACAATTGGGGGAAACATGGGGGCTTCATGGATGAAGGGAGTCCATGAATGAATAAGCCATCATACCTTGATTATAAAGCCTAGAAATCTTGAAACAATGGAGTATTGACTTGACCTAGCTTGATCCTCTTCTTCTTCTTCTTCTTCTTCTTCTTCTTCTTTCTAGAGAGAGGATTTTTTAGAGAGAATTAGGTTTCTTTTGGGGATTTAGAAATAATGATTTAGGATGACTTAATTAAGGGTATAAAGACTTTATATAGGTGGTCTAAACTAGGGTAAAACGATGCCACTTAATACTTAATTAATTCCAAAAAGTTCCATTAATCCCTCACTTTATTGTTTAAAACTACCTACTACCTCACCCACGAGACCACGCCCACGGCCCGTAGGTGGACGAGGCATGCTGGTCAATCATGGGTTGATTGGCTGGGGCTGTTTTTGGGACCCTGACCCACGACCCCTCACCTACGGGGAGTGGGTCCTTTTGTAGGTCTACTGTTTTTGGGGTAGATTCTAGGGTCCTCCGCAAGGGCCCTTGGTTGATCCTTGAAGGGGTTGCACCTTGACGTTCTAACCCGAAACCCTTCATTTTAAGTATGGGGAGTTATTCACGACTCTAACCCTCACGTTAAGATCTAATTTAGCCTACTAGTTTTTAGGGTGTTACAACCCCGACAACTTTTAAGTCAGGGTCGTTTTGATCTTTCCCTTTGCGTTGGACACCTAAACTATGTCGTTTAACCCTTAAGCTATGTAGTTTTAGTCAGTTTTAGCCTAGTAACTTAATTAGACTTTACCCTAGTAAACTCATTCTCCAAAAAAATTATCAAGTTGAGCGAGAAAAGGGAGAAAGAGTCGACCAACCCTCTCCAAGAATGCAGCAAGGTTTCCTCCAGTTTCAGCCCCGAACTTGAAAGATTTCTCCGTGAAATTCATAACCAGGTATGTGAGATTTCACTAGTGGGCTCCTTTCACCCATTAGGTCCATAGAATTCAGTAAGATTATAGATTCTCTATATCATGTTTAGACCTAAGGTTTCTAGAACTCCAGATTTATGTTGTGATTCAGCTCTTAGACTAATCTAAATCAGATTATCATGCTTTCTTGGAATTTTTTCTTAGTTCTTGCATGAAACTCAGAACCCTAGTTATGTAAATTCGTTTAGTTCATGAATTACACTTGCTAGGTAAGTTTATTTAGTTATGCATGCTCAGTTAAGAATGTTTCATCATTAGTTCATTAATGTTGCATTTTCAGTTAGCATGTAAGTATTTTGAGCTATTCAGTATTTATAGAAATTCAGTTATAATATGTTACTTACATAATTAGTTGGGAGTATGCTTAATATCGAGTAGACTAAGGGCCAGTCGCCCTTATAGTCCTAGAACTACGTGCCCCCGTAGGATAAGTCCCCTTTGTGGGCAACATATTTAGTGATCACGCAAGTCATGCCTCTATACCCTGGCAAGGTATATTGGGTCCTCTCGATGGGGTGATACATCGGACTCCACGGATAGCTCTCGTGGTTTTATGTCGGTTAATAGTAGCTCCCACAGTCATACTCTAGTGTATTGACCAGGTTATCAGTTATAGTTCAATATTCAGTCTCAACATGTTTATACTTGGTCACTACATTCGGTTAGCTCAGTATTCAGTATTTTTTAGCATTTACATTTATTTCATATATTATCATTGCTCTTATTGCTTTGTTCAATTATGTATATATTGTTCAGCTTGATTCTATCATGCATGCTCAGTACCTTTCAAGTATTGATGCATACTCTATGCTACAACTTTTCGTGATGTAGGTTCAGGTCCTCAACATTTAGATCACACATAGATCGGTTCCTGATCTCCAGTTCAGCGGTATCAGTGGTGAGTCCTCATTCTTCGAGAACTACATACATGTTACCCTTTTTACTTCAGTTTTTCAGTTTCAGTTTTGTTAGAGTTAGCTGGGGGCATGTCCCAGCATCTCTAGTCAGTTAGAGGCTTTTATTCAGACATACTTAGATTCAATTTTAGTTGAGTTTGATCTTTTAGTTGTCATTAAACTCATTTTTATATATTCAGATTTAGAATGGGTATTACCCATCATTTTCCCCTTTATGTTATGTTTTAAGCTTCCACACAGAATTATCTTATTTCAGTTATCTTAGTATGCTTATGATATGCCAGTAGGGTTAACTTGGGGTCACTCGTGATCCTTCATCCCGTGTTTACGTCTTGAGGGTAGCCTCGGGGCGTGACCAACTTGGTATCAAAGCATTAGGTTTAAGAGTCCTAGGATGTCTGAATAGCTACACTAAGTAGATTCCCTTTTATGAATGTGAAGCACGCCACATTTATGAGGGTAGACTACGAAGTGTTTTAGGAAAGACTTCACTTTCTTGATATTCTTATCATGCATGGTATGATCATCTTTTCTAACTCGACGTTATACATTTCAGATCATGCCTCTTCGTAGAGCTTACCCTAGGAATGCTGATGCACGCAATGCTAACGCAGTTCCTCCAGTCCTAGATCAAGAAGTTTCAAATGCAGAGTTTAGAAACGCCATTCAACTATTGGCATAAAGTGTAGCTAACCAGAACAATCAGCAGGTTCCAGTTCCTGCAAATTCTAGTGGTGGAGTGACAACATCTAGGGTCCATGATTTTGTTAGGATGAATCCACCTGTGTTTCTAGGGTCGCAGGTTGGTGAGGATCCCCAGAACTTCATTGATGAGGTCAAGAAAATCTTTGGAGAAATGCAAGTGACAGGAAATGATAGGGTAGAGTTGGAGTCCTACCAGCTCAAGGATATGGCTCACATTTGGTTTTCATAGTGGAAAGATAACATGGGTGAGAATTTAGCTCCTGTGACTTGGGAGTGATTTACTGGAGCTTTTCTGGATAGGTTATTTTCAAGAGAGTTGAGAGAGGCTAAGGCTCATGATTTAATGAATTTGAGGCAAGGTTCCATAACAGTCCAAGAGTATGGACTTAAGTTCACCCAACTATCCAAGTATGCTCCACATATGGTTGCCGATTCAAGGGCTCAAATGAGTAAGTTTCTATTTGGGGTATCTGACTTGGTAAGAACAGAGTGTAGAAATTCTATGTTGTTGGAAGATATGAACATCTCTAGGCTCATGACTCATGCTCAGCAGGTTGAGAGAGATAAGCTTAGGGAACATGCTAAGGATAACAAAAAGGCTAGGACATGCAACTATGAGTATTCTCAGCAGAAATCAGGTGGTGGAAATCGCTCGCAGTTTCAGCAGAAATCTTTAGCTCCAACACCTTTATCAACTAGTATTCCATCCTCTAAGTTTTAACAGGATCAGAAAGGTAGGGCATCAGGCTCTAAGTCTCAGGGTAGTGTTTTAGGTACTACAACTTACCCAACTTGTCCAAAGTGTGGTAAGAACCATCCGGGAGAGTGTCTTGCAGGGAAGGATGGATGTTTTGGTTGTGGTCAGACTAGTCACAAGTTGAGGGATTTCCCTTCTTCTAAACAGGGAAAAAGAGGTAACAATGGTAAGGTTTAGTCTACAACTTTAGCAAAGACCAAAGTCGCCCGACTCAAAGAGTAACTCATCCGCATAGATGGCGGTCCACGCCAGAACATGTTGTATGCTCTCCAGGCTCGCCAGGACCAGGAAGATTCTCCTAATGTGGTTACTAGTATGTTGCGAGTCTTTCATTTAGATGTTTATGCTTTGTTATATCCAGGGTCTACTATTTCTTCAGAATCTGTATATAACAGTAAACATCAGTGTCAATATAGAAACTCTCTCAAAACCCTTCTAAGTCTCTACTCCAGTTAGTGACCCAGTTATAGCCAAATGGGTATACAGAAATTGCCATGTCACAGTATCTTAGAAAGTCACCTTAGCAAATCTTATAGAGTTAGAAATGGTAGACTTTGATGTCATTCTAGGAATGGATTGGTTACATTCCTACTATGCATCAGTCGATTGTAGAGCTAGTATTATTCATTTCTAACTTCTAGACGAGCCAATCTGAGAATGGATGGGTAGTAGCTCAGCGCCTATGTGTCGATTCATTTCTTACTTTAAGGTCAGAAAGATAATCTCTAAGGGTTATCTCTATCATCTAGTTCGGGTTAAGGATTCAAGTTTCGAAACCCCAACTCTTGAGTCAGTTCCTGTAGTGAATGAGTTCCCAGAAGTATTTCCAGAAGATCTTCCCGGAGTTCCTCCCGAAAGGGAAATCGACTTGGAATTGATCTCCTCCCAGATATCTGGCCTATTTCTATTCCTCCTTATAGAATGGCTCCAGCCGAGCTTAAGGAATTTAAAGAGCAGTTAAAAGACCTTCTAGATAAGGGCTTTATCGCACTCCATTATTTCCCATACATGGGTGCACCAAATCATGAAAAATAAAATAAGACGTCTTCTCTCTTAGATCTGCAATTATTAAACATCAAGAATAAGTACCCTATTCCCGAATTGATGACTTGTTCGACCAACTCGTGGTGATAGTAATTTTTCAAGATAGACTCGGATCCGATTATCATCAACTCGTAGTCAAAGATAGTGACATCTCAAAAACAAATTCTTAACTTGGTATTGTCATTATAAATTTGTAGTTATGTTATTTGGACTAACCAATGCTCCCGTAGCTTTCATGGATTTGATGAGCAGGTGTTCAAGCAAAGATTTGGACTTGTTCGTTCTCGTCTTTATTGATGATATCCTTATTTACTCTAGGAATGAGGAAGAACATGCGACTCATTTAAAGGTTGTCCTGCAAACTCTCAAAGATCACCATTTATTCACTAAGTTTAGCAAATGTGAGTTTTGGTTACATCAGTGGCTTTCCTTCGACATATCGTATCTACCGAAGGTATCCGAGTGGATTCCCAGAAAATAGAGGCAATGAAGCAATGGCTCAGACCTACCTCTCCTACATATATCAAAAGTTTCTTAGGTTTGGCTAGTTATTACAGAAGGTTCGTGTAAGTTTTTCATCCATAGCTTCTTCATTGACTAAGTTGACTTAGAAAAAGGTTAAGTTTCAGTGGTCAAATGAGTGTGAGAAGAGACTCTAAGAACTGAAAACTAGGTTGACTACATCTCATGTTTTGACTCCATTAGAGGGTTCAAACGGTTATGTGATCAATTGTGATGCATCCAGAGTTGGCCTAGGTTGTGTGTTAATGCAGCGATGTAAGGTTATAGCATATGCTTCTAGATAGCTTAAGGTGCATGAGAAGAACTATCCGACTCATGGTCTCAAGCTTGCAGCCGTAGTATTTGCCCTTAAGATTTAGAGACATTACTTGTATGGTGTTCACGTAGATGTGTTCACAGACCATAAAAGCCTTCAGTATGTGTTCACCCAAAAAGAGTTTAATCTTCACTAGAGGAGATGGCTTGAGTTCCTTAAGGACTATGATATAAATGTGCTTTACCATCCTGGTAAGGAAAATGTAGTAACAAATGCTCTTAGTAGACTATCTATGGGTAGTGTCGCACATGTTGAGGAAGAAAGGAAAGAACTAGCCAAAGATGTTTACCGGCTTGCTCTCCCTAGAGTTCACCTTATGAGCATATCAGATGGTGGTGTAACAGTTCAGAATGGGTCAGAATCTTCATTAGTAATGGAGGTTAAGGAAAGAAAAGGTAGCACCAAGGTCAAGTAAAGCATAAACATCAAGTTGGAAGACTTTCAACATACCGGTAACCATATCGGGAGAACTCTTTTGCTCACAACGAGTCTGAAGTGCATAGAATCTGTCTCTCACTAGATCCGACAAAGGAGTAGATTGATACCTTCGACGATTATCTCCATCATTCTTAGTAACTGAGTGAAAACCTATTATCTTGTGATCTATCTTACAACAACCAAAGCAAGCATTAGAACCAAATTTAGACATCTACGCTCATGCTTCTTTCCACACTTAGCACAAGTAGGCAATGAAGATCCACTACCATTTTGTCCTTGAGGCTTAGGGTTAGGCACCCTATTTTTGTTGAACTTAAGAGGAGCATTGGAGGAACCTTTGATCGAAAACATTTGTCTGAACTTAGATGACCATGTCCATCTGACATTGAATGTGAAAAGTCACCATCATCGGCCCTTGCCTTCTTCACCTCCCAAGATCTTTCCTTAAGTTTATCATCTTCTATTTGTTGAGCATGAACCATAAGATGAGAAATCATATAATTAATAATCATAGCGGTACGACTTTCCTTAACCACCATTTTGGATACTTGATGAGTCCATAATTTGGACTTATTTAGGGATATATTTTGATAGAATTAGTGTCCTCAAATGCATATTTTGTTTCAATATTTGATGAAAATCCTTAAGTTTTAGATATTTAGAGTTTGAGGCAAAGCATGGACACTACTTGGAAAGAAGGAACAAGGCGGCTGAAAAGAACAAAGCAATGAAGTCCTGAAGATCGCCGAGCCCAGTTGGTGAGTCGTCGATGGGCCTAGAGATTGCCTTTTGTTCTAGTGTACTGAGCCCTGAAGGAAAATGTCAAGTTGGCGATGAAATGAAGCAGTCGACGCGTCGCCGATCAATTTTGCGAAGCAATACCATATCGCCCAACAACTCAAAACGCGAAGAGGCTGAAGGATAAAGCAGGTAGGCGATGAAATTGACCAAAAGGAGGATCGCCGAAAGATATCATATATTCACTAACCGCGCTGAATGATCCCCCGCCAAGACAATCAAAAAATTTCTAGTAAACATATCATAGCACTTCTATTATTCAAATTTTTTACTATTTTTGGAGAATTTTAAGTTTTAGAGGGTTTTGGAGACTTTGTTCTAAGACCTTGAAGATTCAAAGGGTTTTAACTCCAAGAAATTGGACGTGGGTCTTGAAGATTCTTCACTATTAACGTGTTTTAAGACTTAATTTTTCATACCCAGTTGATGGAAACTGATATTGGTATAAATTTTTATCTCTTTTACATGTCTAGCTAAAACCCCAATTCTTGGGGTGTGATTTTGTGAATATGGGTTAAATTATCTGTTGGGTCCTGCTTGTTGATGGTTTATTTATTGTTTAAATGTGATTTCATTTAGTAGTTGTGTATGAACTTAATGGGTTTGTAGTTGCAAATACAATTTCATCTTAGTGTTTTTAGCTTGCTCGAGAGAGAGGTCGTAAAACTAAGACTACTAAATTGATAGTCGGTGGTATTGGGTCGACAAGGGTTCAGCTCGAGAGAGTGAATCGTAATCCTTCTCCCACACATTCAGCTCGAGAGAGTGAATAGGCTAAGGTGGAGGTTGTGCTTAATGCGGCAACTCGGTGTTCGAGAGAAATTGAGTTGATTCGGGGTAAGTTGCTCGAGAGAGAATTTACCCCACTATAGTCTTACCTAGTCACAAATGTTCAACAATTTACTATCAAAAGTATATTGCTTTCACATCCCAAGAATCCCATCTCCATATCTCGTTTCCTTATATTTTTACTTTTTTAGTTGTTAATTAATACAAACCCCATCGATAATTAACGCGTCACTCCTTAGATATAGTATGTTTTTATTCGTTAATATTTATTTCTATAACTAATTAGAACTTGATTTTATTTTTCTACTAATTCTCAAAACCACTCTCTGGGAACGATCCCAACCCTTGGTTGGGTTATATCACTACATGTGATCGTTTAGTACTTGAACCAAATAGTGTCATGATTACGCCGAACATCAAAATGGCATCATCAGGGAGTAGTGTTATTTGAGAATTTGTAGTTAAGTAGGATTTTTGTTCTTCTTAGCTGTATTTTACTAATTTTATTTTTAGTTTTGTTTTTCTTTGAGTTGTTGTTGTAAGCATATACCGAGCATGGTGAGGAAATGGTGGGAAATTGGTTGAGACAAATGAAGAAGTCGAGAGGGACTCTAAGTTAACCGTACTGGTAACTCAGCTGAACGATTTGGCCACCAAAATATCAGAGGTGGAAGACCAGTGCTAGGAGGTGCATACCTCCTTATGAGCGGAAAAGTCTAGAGAGAAGGAGAACAATCGTGTCGAGGACACACTACAAATCATTCTCCAAAAGATCACCCAACAAGATCAAGTGTTGGAAGAGATGAAGGAGAATATCAAGTCTTTGAATCAAATGATTGACTCTCATTCTAGATCTATCCAAAGTGATCGGACACTCATAAGTTATGCGTTGCCTCAACTCTACTCAAATGAACTATTGAGGTTACCTAGTAACCCAATAATGGAGAGTGAGTAAGGACTTGCGTCGGGCCACGACGTTAACTAAAAGGCGCTTGGGAGGCAACCAAGGTCTTAATTGCCTTTTAAGTTTAGAATAATGGTGTACTAATTGTGCGGGATAACGTGAGGAAAATGTTGAAAAGTGCAACTTGGCAACTTAGAGATCTAGTGGGTGAATCGCCAACATAGTTGGCCACCGACAAGGCATTTGTTAGACTTGAGATAAATTCAAAATGAGAATCAGAAACTCGTGAACACTTGAAATTATCGATGAGTCGCCAAATAGGTCGTGAACATGACATAGTTCGATGATTAGACCTCCATACTAATATAGGTCTTGTAAAACTTGGCGAGGTAAATGACCAATCCGTGAGTCGATGATAGGATCGGCGATTATGACTAATGTCGCCGAATGGATGCGAACTAGACAATTATATATGGCCAAAGGTTTAGAATTTCAAACTCTTCACTTTTCCTCGCTTTTAAGCTTCACAAACTCACACCAAGTTAGTATTTTCAAAATTCTTTCATTCCATAATTATTTTGGTTGTTGATTTGTGCTCGAGTTGGAAAACTTTGCGCCTAGCATCACAAATTTATATTGATGGTTATAAAAGGTTGGTTTTCGATTCCAGGTGTTTCTTTTTATCGCATTTCGTGCTCATTTGCAAATGATCATATTGTATTGTCATGTGTCTTGGGCCTCTCGATAGGATTAGAATGCTTAAATGCCGCTTGTAATTCGATAATCTTGCTCGTATGGTTTTGATCGTCGAATGCCCATTTTTGTGCCTTAAATTGAGTTAAATTTTGTGGGGTATGCTTGCATGTTGGTTAGATTTGTTGGGTGAAGTCTCGAGTAGCCCGTATTTGTGTTAAATATAGTAAATTGCACAATGATGGAGTGGTTTACACCATTCCTTAGGGCAAAAGTTGTCAAATGGAAAAATTTGGCAAAGCGGGAAAAATCTTAATATCCCAAGGTGATGGGTGTTATGGGTGCAGGCTTAATTGTACTAGTGTATGCTTTGATTTTGTTTTCAAGGTTGCGGTTAATTGTAGATGGGTTGAAAATAGGCCGTTGGGTGTTGGCGTGGAGCCCGTAGGTATTAAAACCACTGGCCATTAAACCAGCACCAGATTATCGCCTTTAAAATCATCGCTATATATGTATATTTTTTATATGTTATTGGTGAAGTAAAATATTGAAAAGCGGTCTGACTCGTTGGCCAAGTATTTTTGATCGCCTTTGTTTGCACCCCGAACCCTTGGTGCAACTTTCGTGGACAAACCCTTGCTCACCAATAGCTTTACGATTCACGATAGGACTTTCCCATCACCGACTCATTTTAATTTCTTAGCCAATCCTCGCGAGCCCGATCTAGCCCGCCAAAGAGATTTTGATTCATCGACCGATTTGACGAGTTTGTCTGCAGTACATTTTCTATGCTTTGATATGAATATTTACTAACTTCTCTCTGATATTTTGCAGACATGGTGAGAACAAATCTAGATAGGCCACCACAGAAAAATGCACGGGGCATTACCATAAATGAAGGGGGAGCAAATCCTCCAAAGAGGAGAAGGCAAGAACTCCACCAGAGACAAAGGCAAACGAAAAAATCACACATAAGACAAAGTAGATCTTGACACCCGGACTGAGTTGTCTGAACCTGAAGACGAGCAACCCTTGATTTTTCGAAGGGATGAGATCCTGGACTACTACAAAAAGGAGTTTTAGAGGCAATAAAAAATGATTTTAGCGGCAATAACAATGACCACTGTAACCTTTACCGGCCAATGGTCTTTAGATGGCAATGTTTGGGTCGACAAAGGGTTTCCCGACCATTTAGGAAAATGCTGGTAAAGGGCATTGCTAATTGCCGCTAAAAATCATTAGTATTAACGCCAATTGTTTGAGGAAATTATTTTGGCCATTAAATCTAATTCATACGCGCTAATTATGGTCTTTTACTATCCATTTTTATAGAAGATAAATTCAAACAAATTGCCGCTAAAAGTTAGTAGTTTTAACGGCAATATTTTGTGGCAATCAATGGCTACAATATCCCTTACAAGAAAATTTTAGTTTCCCTTTAGTTCCATTTTAATGATAGATAAATTCAATTCAAATTTCCACTAATAATCAACATCTTTAATGACAATAGTTTGATGTGCAGTTCTGTAAGCTACAATATCCCTTCTAAAAACTTTTTAATGCCCCCCTTTAGCATCCATTTTTATGACAATAAAAAATTCAATTAAATTGATGCTAGTACTCATAAGATTTAAAAATAATTGTTCAACCGCCATTAATAATAACAGTATATCACTACTTTGCACTTCTAGAGTGCCACTTAATAACAAAAAATTGTGACAAGTGCTAAAAACATATATTATTAATTCATGAAACAAAGTCTCTCATTAAACCTAGACAAACAAAATGATGTATTAATCCATAATATTAATGTCACAACTTAAAAATAAGCTACTTGTAATAATATAACCAATCCTATTGAATAATGTCTTCAAATAATTTGCGATTTTTTCTTCAGATTGAAATCTCCTACATGTGAAATTTTTGAACTCCAAATTATATGACCTGAAATAACGTAAAAAGGTGTCAAAAGATGAAATTTAATATATTAAAACATCACAAGTAGTATGACTAATCTAACAATTACCAGCAAGCATCATCAGATAATAAGAAATATTATTCTTTCATGTAGTCTCACAATAAAGTTACCTTCATCTTGGGAAAAAGACTGCGAATATTAAAGGATATAAAGGCAAAAAATACTACAATTGAAGTTCAGAATAATTTAGTTAATATTATAGATGCGTCGAATGTCAAATTGGGGCAGCAAATACCTCAAAGCAAAGATCTTACAAATATGCGATCTTGGAAGGCAATGATAGTTGTAGCGTGCATTAAAACCTATTGATTATTAGGTTCATCATGTAGTTGTTACAAGTCACTTCTAGTCATTTTAACTCGCAAATCAATCTAACAATCTGTATGAAGGAGTTGAACTCGCAAATATGTCCTACAATCTAGTAATCAGTCAAAAGAAGTGTGAGTTCAATGGTTGGACAAATTTACCAAAAATAGGGGCATGGAACAGTGTAAACAAGCCATTGTTGCAACTCTTGATCAAGCATTAGTCGACATTACTGGCAGCAACAAATTGTTGAAAATGTATGCTTAGGCCAGCGACAAGAACTTATTAATAGAGGATATCAAAGCTGAAGGTTTAGACCAGTCTCCTATGAATTCTCGTTTAATCTGTAATCACTATTATTGAAAAATATTGAGCTAAGAATATAGATTAAGAAGATAAATCTTCATAATTATTAAAACGAGTTATGTAATCTGAAAAGTACACATTAAGCTTCTACACTATTGGCATGAATCTATTCATAACCAAAGTAAAAGCATTCAATAGATTAAGGAAGTAAGATTCTATAGGACACTTTATCCACAAAATAACTTTAGTACTGGTGAATCACAAAATAACTCAATTCAAACAATATTTTCTAAACAAATGCATGAATTTGTTGATTATCTAAAAGAAATGTAGGAGAGTTGATCGCAAACTCACCACGAATGTCAATGCAAGTAGGCATGAATTCACCTAACTTTTCAATTCATAGATCCAAAGCTCAATAAATTTACTCTTGACATGGACAAAGTCTAATTGGTTATTCACTATATACCTATTATTATGATAGAAGAAAGTTGCAAGTAATACTGAGATAACGAATTTTATAACACACAACTCGTTGAAAGAAAAAAGAAGAGAACCCATCCATACAGATATATAATCCATGTGTTCGACACAATAACAAAACTCATGTCCATTGATTTAAATTGAACTATTTTCTTATGGTGTCTACTGTTTCTTTGAGTAATGTAGTGGCTAATTTGCAAATTGAGTAGCCAGCCTAATCATAGGAGAAGTCTAGGACTATATAGGCCAAAAAGTCTTCACAATTATTTTCTTTCTCTTTTAAACATCAATACACAATCACAAAGGAAATGCAGCCAAGAATATTGATCAAACTCAATAAAAAACTAATACTAGACTATAACACTACATAAGTATTAGATTAACTAAAATTTTCACACAATTAAGACATGAAAATAACACAAACAAAAGTGGTGTTACCTAATTCATCATTATGTTGAACTTCAGTGATACCAACGGAACTACTCAACTCATTGGATTGGCCATCTTTTTCTTGGACTCATTTAGGGCTATATTTTGATAGAATTAGTGTCCTCAAATGCATATTTTGTCTCAATATCTTATGAAAATCCTTAAGTTTCAGGTATTTGGAGTTTGAGGCAAAGCATGGACACTACTTGGAAAGAAGGAACAAGGCGAATGAAAAGAACGAAGAAATGAAGGCACGAAGATCGATCGCCGATCTCGGTTGGCGAAGTCGCGATGGGCCTGGAGATCACCTTTTGTTCCAGTGTGCTGAGCCTTGAAGGAAAAGGTCAAGTTGGCGATGAAATGGAGCAGTCGGCGTGTTGTCAATCAGTTCCGTGAAGCAGTACCATATCGCCCAACGACTCAAAATGCAAAGAGGCTGAAGGCGATGAAATCGACCAAAAGGTGGATCGCCGAGCGTATCGGCGATCCTGAATAACTGCATCGAATGGTCCTCCGCAGCACAAATTTTCAAACACTATAAATACTTGTTTAAATTTCTAGTAAACATATCATATCACTTCTATTATTCGAACTTTTTATAGTTTTTGGAGAGTTTTAAGTTTTAGAGGGTTTTGGAGACTTGTTCTAAGACCTTGAAGATTCAAAGGGTTTCAACTCCAATAAATTGAATGTGGGTCTCGAATATTCTTCACTCTTGACGTGTTTTAAGACTTAATTCTTCATACCCAGTTGATGGAAACTAATATTGGTATAAATATTTATCTCTTTTACATGTCTAGCTAAAACCCCAATTTTGGGGTGTGATTTTGTGAATATGGGTTAAATAATTTGTTGGGTCTTGTTTATTGATGGTTTATTTATTGTTTAAATGTGATTTCATTTAGTAGTTGTGCATGAACTTAATGGAATTATAGTTGCAAATACGATTTCATCTTAGTGTTTTTGGCTTGCTCGATAGAGAGATCGTAAAACTAAGACTGCTAAATTGATAGCCGGTGGTATTGGATCAACATGGGTTCAGCTCGAGAGAGTGAATCCTAGTCCTTCTCCCACACATTCAGCTCGAGAGAGTGAATGGGCTAAGGCGGAGTTGTGCTTAATCTGACAACTCGATTGTTCAAGAAAACTGTCCTCCATTCTTTCCATTGGTTGAACCAAACTTGAGCAAAGCCCTTAAGTTGGTAAGCGGCCAATTCCGCCTTCTCTACCGGTGTCACTCCCATAATCGCCAACACCTTATATACCTCATCAATGAACTTTTGAGGATCTTTATCATTCCTAGAACCATGAAACTCTGGAGGATTTATTCTAGTGAAGTCCCTCACTCTAGATGTCGGCATACCCACATTTGGGTTTCTGAGGATCACAACTTCCCTATTGGCTTGAGCCGTCATATCTTGATCAACACTTTAAGCGATCCTAAACTCCGCATTAGTCACTTGCTCGGCCAAAGGATAGACCGAGAACTTGAGGAGGAGCTTTTGTTCCACATTCTCTCCGCATTCCTTCTAGCATATGCCGCCCGTGTTGCCATATCTTGTAGAGCATCCGATAAGGATTAGGAGAGAGACATTATAGAGTTACACTCTATCAATCGACTTAGAGTAATGAAAGAAGTGGAGTTTTCTAATCATCTTATTTCTTCCTATTCATAAATGTAGCGCGCTTCACACTCATGAACAAGACTCTACTTGATGTGGCTATGAGACTTCCTAGGATCTTTCTAAACCTTATGCTCTGATTACCAAGTTTGTCATGATCCAAGGCAGACCCTAGGCGTAACATGGCGTATAGAACCCAAGAGGCCCTACACAAGCCACTAAGCATTCATAAACAAGATTATTGAAAAGCAATAGATTTTAAAAACACAAGTCATATCAAAGAGTTTATAAAATGAAGCGAAAGTCTACATAGTCTCAATAGCCATCTATTACATCAAGAGT
Organism: Solanum pinnatisectum; assembly: GCA_035578085.1. Classification (NCBI taxonomy): domain Eukaryota; kingdom Viridiplantae; phylum Streptophyta; class Magnoliopsida; order Solanales; family Solanaceae; genus Solanum; species Solanum pinnatisectum. The sequence goes on from JAWPEI010000117.1 coordinate 133,920, forward strand.
GACCGGGACGTAACCTTGACATCATGTACAATATCTGGAAAGTAAAGACTGAAAGCGATAAAAGGATCGGTCCTCGGAATATGAGGACACGCCAAAACTAAGTATAGCCAAAGAGACATCTAGCTACCAAGATGAGAACCTAAAGAGTCGGACCCTACATAATGCGAAAATGTAGACAAGAGTATGCGTCTGTACAAATATGTACCAAGTATGATAACAATGCATAAAGTATGAAAATCATGCTAAAGGGACCTTTTCATAGCCTGCAATGACCAAGATAAATCATGTGATAGAAGAGTTAGAAATCATCAGTGATTTAAGATTTTCATTGCAAGCTAATGTCTTGAAAACTTTCGTGACATACTTCTTGAAGCAACCTTGCTTCATTAGTGTGGGAGATATACCTTTAAACGACATTTTAGACCATGGGAGATATTAACATGGAATTCGGTGTCTACCCCACATCGAAAAGAGGAGTTCTCACTTGCGAGTAAGAACCATGAACTTCTAGCTTACGTGGATCCACTAGTATATGTCTATCTAGACAACCTATAGTGGCACATAGTTTATGGGGTAATCGTCATTTTTCCACTAGGTGCTAAGCATAACTCCCACAGAATCTTCATCAGTCATATCCATCTTATCTTTAAGGGATATAGGTAATCGCCTCTTGTCTTTTCATTAGAGGACATGAGTAATCTCCACTTGCCTCATCATTATAATAGCTCCTTGACTTTGATTCATTTTAGGTGAGAAGACCTTTCAACCTTAAAATCCTTTATGTGAGAAAATCTTTCACAACAATCAACCAGCAAAAACATCATTTATGCTTAATTCTCAAAGCAACTTATATCATATTTCATGAATTTCATAAGAACATGCATATTTCCATAATTCACATTTCATTGCTCAAAATCCACTTTCAATCATAAACTAGAAAACATGGGTTAGCATGGGTTCATGGGGATTCATCTTAAAATAATGGAATTATATCAATTCATGCATAATAGTTCATAAAACAATCAAATAAATCCATATTGAAAGGAACCCATGGCATAGAAAACCCTAACTTGATTGGAGATTTCTAACTTCGAAATTGGAGAATTTAGGAATTCTATGGAGGAAAGAGATCCATAGATGAACACTATCATACCTTAATGCCAAAAGTATGGATTCAATGATGGAATTGGAGACTTGACTTGAAAACCCTAGTCTTCTTCTTCAAGCTTCTAGAGAGAGAAATATTGGAGAGGATGAACTTGTTCTTCTTTTAGGAATTTGAGAGAACAAATTGAATTAGGAGATTTTGGGGGTTAAGACATTTATATAGGGTTCCTAGTAGGGGATAAAATGACATAGTATTGGATTAAAATAATTCAAAAAAGATTCAAAATCCCCTCATAAAGTAACGGTCGATCTCATCGATGACTTGACCTACAGTCCGTTGGTCAAATAACGGATCGTATTGGTTGATCGTCGATGAGTTTAGATACCTTCACTATTGGGCTCCCAACAAAGGACCCATGTACGGTCCGTGGGGTCCACCTACGGGCTGTACATGTCTAGTCGTGGGTCTCCACTTTTGGCTCTAAAATTTCTCCAAGTCCGAGACTCACTCGACACTTACCTCTGACATGCATGGGACAGCGGGTCATTACGGTGAGCAGTAAAAAATCACGAAACTTGACATTTTTGGGAAAATTAGTCGGCTATCCACAATGCTTCCTACGAACCATGTGTGATCCATGGGTCATTGGTGGCTCGTTAGTGCGGCACCAAACCACTAGAAAGCTGCAATTTCCTTTTTCTCAAATCAGGGTGTTCTGAGTCTAAGGAGTGGTAATTTTGTGTGGATTTCATGATAGAAGGTTGAGTAATAGTTACTAGCGGGATGACTTAGAGAATACTTTATCAGAGATGAGTTTATGACAATGTATCATTGTGTTAGTGAAGACCAAGTATAGGTGTTGAATAGAAGAGTAGAGTATTCATGAGGTGATAGATATAATATAGGCTTATGATTTTGAAGGGAGAACCCATGATATTCATAGGGTTATAAAACTAATTATGTAATGATGTATAGTGAAAGGTGAATAGTACCTAAGTTGTGAAAGGGGAATGTGATTGTAATATGTAAATAGATAGACTAAGATATAACTATTGACTACTTGTCATAAGTTCTTAGATGGTAAGGTCTTATTAATTTTATCTCGTGGTTATAAGTTAGTATAGTATGTGAGAAATTATATTGATATTCGCGTTTAGTACTAGACACTAAGCTTGGATTTGAGATGTGTGTCGTGATAAAAAATGGAAAAGGGTTAAAAATACCCTCGAACTATTCGAAAAGGTTTAAATATACCCTCCATCCATCTATTGGGCTAAAAATACCCCTCAATCCACCTTTTTGGCCTATTTTTACCCTTAAAACTTAACATATTTTTTAAAATTATTATTAGTAGTAGTACTTATTATGTGGCATCTTCCTATTGGATAAAATAAAATCCAACTCACCAATTTTTTCCAACCTTTGCCCGACCCATACTACATTCCCATGACCAAAATGCAATTAACACAAGTGACCCAAATTTAATACCCACCTTCTTAGTCTTTCTTTTTGGAGCAATTCTTTAAAGGAATCATGAAGTAAGCGGACACATAACCCCTAACTTTCTCGTGGCGTCGCCATTAATTTTTATTTTTATATTTTAAATGAAGGTATTTTTCGAAGAACAATTATAATTTAATGTGATTATAAGGAAACCAGAGAATTAAAAGTTTAAATAGATTATGAACTAATTGAAGTTTTCAACTAGATCGAATCAAATACGACAAACCAAATATGAATGAGACTGTATTGGGAGTAATGTATTATTAAGAGGGACAATAATTATTCATATAAAGGTCAACAAGATGAAAAAAAAAAACAAGGGAGAAATAATTTTTCAAAATTCTTCAATGAATTCGTTATGGGAATGACGAGGTTGCCTCTAGCCTCTGCTTTGTGGATTGTTTGAAAAATTGCCGCTCCAAAGAAGATGATGCTCAAGAAGATGGCGAAGAGGGTGAAAGATGTTGCTCAGAAGAAGACGAAGAGGGTGAGAATATTAAATTTGGGATTGTGTAATTGTGTTTAATGGAATTTGGGTCATCGAGTTGTGGGTATGGATCGGGCGGGTTGGAAAAAATTGATGAATTGGGATTTTATTTTATTCAATAGGAAGGCATGCGTATTAAGTAATACTAATAATAATAATTTAAAAAATCTGTTAAGTTTTAAGGGTAAAAATAGGTCAAAAGGTGAATTGAGGGTATTTTTAGCCCAATAGATGGATCAAGGGTTTATTTAAACCTTTTGAATAGTCAGAATTATTTTTGACCATTTTCCGATAAATAAAATAAAATACACAATAAAGGAAGTACTATATAATGCTGAATTTTATTCCCTTATAATATGCATGTTTAATAACATCTCACTAACGCAACTAAGCAAGCACGTATTACTCATCCAACCTTTAATCTTGTATAAAACAATATAGGGACTATGGTATAACTAATGGTCTTATCTCCATACTAATTAAATTTATACTTATATTAATTTTACACCGTTTGATTACCAATATTAAACCTCTACATATGTTGTACAAAGTTTAATACTTGAAACAAAACATTGTACTAATTATATGGAGATTAAGTCAGGTCTTCATAATAGGTCGAAAGAAATGCCCTAGTTTAAAATGACAAAAATGTGCGTGCACACACACGTGCCTTTTCTTTTATGTTATGCAGAAGAAAACAGTCTCTGTCTTTTTGAAATAGTCATAAGATGTGTATACTTTCTATCATCTCAAATTTCACTTATAAAATTTTCTTGAATATGTTATTGTTTTGCAGATAATAAAAACGACAAAATGGGTTCGGATCCCCACTAAGAACTACGGTGTTAGATATCATTACCTAAATTATATTTTTTTATTGAAATGTATTGGTGTTCAAGTTCTTGAAACAATCTAGAAGGGTCCATTTTTGTTGAAGTGTGCTTCATAACCACTCTTTCGTTCTAATCAAATAGTAGAATCTATCTACAACAATTATTTTATGTAGTATAAAGTTATATGAAGTTTTATACCATGATAGTGTTTGCTTATACCGATGTCTGATAACCATATAACAATAACATACGATTCAATTCCATAAGTGAGGTCTAGGAAGGAAAGAATGTACACAAATTTTATTACTACCTAAGTGAAGGTAGAGAGGTTGTTTCAGTAAGACAATATAAGTACAACAGTTAAAGTACAAAGAAGGAGAGTGTGAAAAGAATATAGCAAGTAACAAGAAAAAGTGCAAAGTCTATCAGAAAGGAGCCAAAACCAATAATAAAATATTGCAATGTGATGATCAAACACAATAAACAATATACTAGGATAGATTATTGAAAACAATAACAAACAATGATAAAAATAAAAACAAGAACTACAATAGTCCAACTAGTACCATGGCAAATACTAGCCACCTAAGTAAGACAACACTACACTACCTACTAATGTTCTACCCTAATATGTGTCCTCCACACCTCCTACCTAAGGTCATCCTTGATAACATGAAGTTGCGTAATATCTTATCTTATCACCTCTCCTCAATACTTCTTGATCTATCTTTGTCTCTCCTCATACCCTTTATAACCAATCCATCGCACCTCTTCACAGTGCGTCTCATCTCCTCTTCACATATCCAAATTATCTCAATCTACTTCCTCATGCTTTCCACCACATGGGACACTCCCACCTTATCACAGATCTCCTCATTTCTAATCTTATCGCTCCTAGTATGACCACACATCCACCTCAGCATCATCATCTCCACAACATGCATCTTCTGGGCATGAGAGTTTTGACTGGCCAACACTCTGCCCCATACAACAATGTCGGTAGACCACTATAGAACTTACCTTTGAATTTTGGCAGTACCTTTTTATCACGCAAGACTACAGAGACAAGTCTCCACATCATCCACACCGCACCAAATGTAATGCAGTAACCAAATGTGAAGTGTAATAGAACTTCTTTCAAACAACCCTAACTGTTGAGATGGTGTCAAGGAGAAACAACTAATGTAACTAGGAGACAGAACATCAAACATGGAGTCCTACCATGGATTAGGAGTGTCAATTATGGACTTAAGAAAATCAACATTGAGAGTGTTTGAATAAAGCTTATAAGTTGGTCAAGCGAACTTATCGTTCACATAAAGCAAGCACAGACACAGATGGATGTCTTTTTGAAATGTTTCATTCAGGCATTGCATCCTCTATTCCATTTACTTTGAACTGGGACATTGCCTCCAGCCCGCCCCAATACATGCTTGGGCAGTGAGCAAAAATTGATATGAAATGACCATAGTTTCAAGGTTCTCTAAACACCCCTAACTCACTATTCTCGAAGGGAACCCTTGGAATAACACTTAATAGGGTTTCATAATACTGAAACTAGCAATAAAAGAAACCCAACAGTTCTTTATATTCAAGCACCAGTATGTACAAACCATGTCGAAAATTTACTTTGATAAACTGGAATAGCAGAAAGGGGAACATTTTTAATCTGATTCTGATTCGTTGATAATAGACCTAGAAAGTATAGAGGAAACATTATTCATCCACTTGTAGATTTGCACATGAGAAAGGATTAAACAATCTGAAGCTGAAACTTGTATTGTGACAGGCTTCACCGTAAAGCAATAAAGCCAAGGTCAGTCGGCACCTTTGTCAAATTATCTGATGAAACCAGAGACCATTCTAAGAAGCTGCTGTTGTATTGCTTCTAAACCCTGTAAACCAAAAGTCAAAACAAAAATTTATCACATTGAGAACACCAATATGTACCCTATTCTGCTAGGTACATATCTCTCTAGCAACTTTGACCGAGCAAATGAACAGAAGGAACAAAGAAAATGAGTGAGATGCCCTATGACAATGGATAGTGGATCAATAAAGACCATTGGAAATAACAGTGTTACATATTTAAACATTTGGCGGCGTATGATGCCAAAATTCATACAGGAGTGGTACACGACTTTCCACACACCCTGTTGGTCTCGGTCATTCGGTCTCATGGTGGAAACAGTTAGAACTACACTTCTGCTAATTTGACCAACATGAAATATTTTTTTAGTTGAAATCAAGCTTGCAAGTTCAGCCTCTCTTGTGGAGAAACAGAGACAAAAATTACTAGCAAGAAACCAAAGCTTTAAGCTGCTTCAGGCAAAACGCTATTATATCCCTATGATGCAGGAGAAAACCTTCTTAAAGAACCCATAATTCACATGAAAATGAACTATGCCATCAAGAGCCAAAGGGGACAAAGGAGATGGAAACAAGAAAAATAATGTGTTATGTTCATTTACTCTTTAATGTGAGTGTCTCCTATTACTCTCGAGATATCACAAGTAAAGAATGTTTCCTCTAAGGAATCTGCAAATACCCACCAAATTCATATATCATGTGCGCCTTTTAGCTTTGTGGTGAGCCGATCATCAAAGCGCGCCAGCGACAAAGGCAGAGGTGAAAGGCATCGCCTTTAGTATTTTCTTAAAAAAGCGATCAATTTAGGATTTTATTTCTTTCCAATTTAGCTTCAAGGTTTGGGTAGACATGCTACTCTCCATTATGCCCACTTAAACCAAGAGGCACGTGTATGGTTAAAAATTGTGTCTAGTACTTTGATGTCGTGCAAGCACACCTCGAAGTAACTAGAGAAAGAGTAGTGCTCATCTATAGACTAATGGAAGGGCTGCAAGTTAATGTAGGCGCTATTTTGCGTCAAAATATGTTGAAGTTTAGGAGTAGTAAGAGATGATGTTTTTGTTATGGGAGCTTGCTCACTAGGTACTTACGTGCTTTAATGATTGAGGAGGAGGTCCATGATGTGTGTCCACCGTGCCTCATTTGGTATGCCATTTGGTTGATGTTACTAAAACTAAGGCACAAGAAGCGTCACATGGGCGGTGTTATCTCTGCGGATAGGCAAGCATGTGATGATAGTTGGATGGGCAAAATGTATGGTATGGCCGAGCTTGATTGCGGATAGGTGGTAGTTCGGTGACTAAGGAAGAGATGGCAACATTGACAAAGTGTTACCCTTTGACGGATAAGCGCAATTTTTATGTGTCGTATGGGCGGCATTCCAGAGCCTATAGATGATGATGATGCCATTGAGGATTAAGATGATAAGTCGAGGAGGATGAGACGGATGATGGTAGGTGTGAGAAATATATTATTGAATTGTGTATTGAAATTGTTACATTAAGACCCTATTTATAGACATTACATTGGAATCCTTTTCCAACTAGGATTCCTATTCTTATTCTATTCCTATTCCTATTCTAAGTAGGAAATACTTGTACTTATTTCTATTCTAACACTCCCCCTAAAGCTGGTGCATACAAATCATATGTACCTAGCTTGTTACAGATGTAATTAATACGAGGACATGTGAGGAACTTGGAGAAGATATCTGCAAGCTGATCATTTGACTTCACAAATTAAGTAATAAAATATCCAGTGAGTACCTTTTCTCTGTCAAAGTGATGATCGATTTCAATGTGCTTAGTCCTTCCATGAAACACTGGATTTGATGCTATATGAAAAGCCGCTTGATTATCACACACAAGTTCCATCTGATCAATTTTGACTAATTTTTGTTCTCCCAGCTACTGTTTGATCCAAACTAGTTCACAAGTTGATGTCGCCATTGCTCTATATTCTGATTCTGATATAGATCGAGCACCACATTCTGTTTCTTACTCTTCCAAAACACCAAATTACCTCCTACTAAAACACAATATCCAGATATCGAGCGTGCACGGAGGGTGATCTGCTTGATCGTCGTATATCGATGATATGCTCGTGGCCTTGATCCTCGAAGAGTAGTCGCTGGGAGTGACTTTATATATCGCGAGTCTGAACAATCGCTTCCCAATGACTATCACAAGGGGAAGTCATAAACTGACTTACAACACTCATAGGAAAAGATATGCCAGGTTTAGTCACTGTGAGATAATTCAATTTTCCAACAAGCCGTCTATACCTTTCAAGATTACTAAGCGGCTTTCCCTGTCCTGGAAGGAGTTTAACATTCGAATCCATAGGAGTGTCGATTGGTCTACATCCCGTCATTCCTATCTCGCCGAGAATGTCTAAGGCATACTTGCGTTGAGAAATAACAATGCCTAATCTAGATTGAGCAACCTCGATACCTAAAAATACTTGATACGCCAAGGTCTTTAGTGCGGAAGTGCTTAAAGAGATGTTGCTTCAAATCGGTGATACCATCTTGATCATTACGGTGAAAGCGATATCATCAATGTAAACTACCAAATAGATATATCGACTTGGTGCGGAATCTTAGATAAACACGCAGTGATCGGCTCACTACGAGTAATGCCAAACTCTTGAATAAGCGTCTTTGAACTGAGCCAAGCTCGAGGAGACTGTTTGGACCATGAGTGACTATGCAATTGACATACAAGGCTACTAGACTTGAGCAACAAAACCGGTGGTTGCTCCGAATAGACTTCTTCCGCAAGATCACCATGCGAAAAGCATTCTTAATGTCAGATGAAGAGGCCAATGACGAGCGATCATAGATAGAAAAAGGCGAGCGGATGCTATTTTAGCCACGAGGCGAAAGTGTCATTATAATCTAGCCCAAATATCTCGGTATACCCTTGCAACAAAGGCGAGCCTTAAGTCGATCAACACGACCGTCTGGACCAATTTTAGCGCATAAACCCGACAACGACCAACGAGATTTACTGCGGGAAGGGACATGCTCCCAAGTACCACTCTTATGTAAAGCGGACATCTAATCAACCATGCGCCTCGTCCGAGAATGAAAGTGCTTCACTGTAGTCTTAGGAATGGAAATAGAGGCAAAGGCGACACAAAGGCATAATGGGGTGATGATAGGCGACAATAACTTATGAAGGTATAATGTAGGTTAGTATTTGAGTGGATCGTATACCTTTTTGAAGTGGCGGTTGGCTAGGAGGAGGCAACTCTGCGGTGAAAGCGGTCCGCGCATGACATGAATCATACGGAACTAGGGTTGGGCGTGGATGGCGATGATAAGTTAGTAGTGGTGGCCTTATAACTAGATATTGAGAAATGTAGTAGATTCCTAAAAGGTTGGCGCAGGTAAAACACGAGGTATAGGTAAGACCATAGATCGTCAAGATGATCGAGAAGATGTATAGTAAGTGAGACTCGAAAAATGTAACATCGTGAGACATAAGATATCGATGAAGATCATGTGAATAACAACGATACCACTTTTTGGACTCGAGAGTAACCGAAAGACACGTTTGAGGGCACGAGGAGCTAATTTATCTTTTCACGGGGCTGAGTTATGAACAAAGCATGTCTTCCAAAGACACGAAGGGGATAGGATAAAGATGTATTGAGGAAGCAGTATAGAATGTGGAACACGATTACGAATAGAAGAAGAGGGCATTCTATTTATCAAATAACAAGGCGAAGCTGCGTCTCCACAAGCGGAGCATTGGATTCAAGGAGAAAATCTGCGGTCTCGATAAGATGCCCATTTTTCTTTCGGCTACACCGTTTTGTTGAGGTGTATGGACAAGTAGTCAGTGAATAATGCCTTGGTGAGTCATAAACTCACGAAATTGGGAGGATAAGTATTCTAAGGCATTATCACTATGAAAATACGAATAGAAACACCAAATGATTTTGTATTTGACAAAGAAACTTTTGAAAATAGAAATAACTCGAGCGATCTTTCATTAAGAAAACCCAAGTACATCTTGAATAATCATCAATGAAACTAACAAAATAACTAAATCCTAAGGTGTATATGACTCTACTAGGACCCAAAATATCATATTGAACTAATGAAAAAATAGACTCTAAACGACCCTCGATACTACGAGAAAGCGTAGCGAGTGTGTTTCCCAGTTGACCACGACTCGTAATCTAATGTGAATAAACTAGACAAACTAGGCACCATCTTTGCGGTTTGGATAGACTCGGATGTCCCTGACGTTTGTGAATTAGATGCGGGAATGCATGTGAGCATGTTGTTAAGGAATTTGAAGAGGTAAGATAGTAAAGGCCTTGTGATTCATGTCTGTTCGATCATACATCGTACTACGGTCTGCATGAGAAAAAATCATCGAAAAAGTTATGCTACAATGTAGGGCTTTCGTCAAGCGACTAACGGATGATAGATTAAAGGAGAACGGGGATATAAAGAATAAAGTCTAAGGTGTGGAAGATAGGAGTTTGGCTTTTCCAACCCCTTTTGGTTTTGTTTGGATCCCGTTGGCTAAAGTAATAGTTGGAAGAGATTGTGAATAAACAATATCGAATAAAAGTGATTTATTACGGAGATATGATCAAAAGCCCGAGTCCATGACCCGTATGTTCCGAGAGTACTAGATTGCGACACAAGCAAAAGAATTACGCAACAAACACATCGGGTTGTGCAAGAAACTACTTGTGGAGCGTTTGCTTATTTGCACGATGAAGGAACTCATCATATTTTATGCGAGCAATATGAGCATTATTGGATGGTTGATTAGGTTGAGCACCATATGCTCTTGGTGGAGATGTCTATTTACTTGGCGATTTGAAGGAACTCGTTATATTCCTTTAGAACAATAGGATCATAAGCGGGTGGTGGACCATGCAAAATATAACATATGTCACGAGTGTGTCGGGCTTATGACAATGACTACACTTGGATCGAGGTTTCCCAAAACGCCCTCCCTGCGATTCTCCATAGATTGATATGTCGTTTTCAAAGGTTTGAGATGCTAGAATAGAGAGTCAGCGGTGGGTGATGAAACTATTTTGTATTGGGAGGTGCCATGAGGCGAAGAGCGAGAGAATAATTCATCGATTGTAGGAGGCGTAGGCTAGCTAAAATCGATCACGCAGAATCATGATCGGGAGGAAGTCGGCCAAGTAAGAACTAGAAACAATGTTTATGTGTTCTTGTTGTTTTTCCACATTCGTAATGCTTGGCATCAACGTGTCGAATTCCTCCATGTGCTTGTACTGTCCCAGTAAGTAGACATATCGAATTCTTGTTTCTTTAAGTTGGTCAATCGAGATATCACGTCATAGAATCGAGATATGTCATTAGTGTATAAAGCAGAGCCTTTTCCCCAAGCTGTATAACACATGGAATGGGCGAAACAAGGGCTTCAATTTGGAATCAATAGAACACCATAGGAGACTACATAATTGAGTATCTACTTTCTCTCATTGTGCTTTGTCGTTATTATACATCTCTCACTTGCCTTTGCCTTTTCATCTACCACAAGTATTGTTGGTTAAGTGATCTTGAATGCCTTGCCCTTTTTTGAGAACTCAGCCGAGGAAGCCCAAGCTAAATAGTTTGAGCTTCCCATTAATAACTCTGAAATAATCATAGCACTTAAACTATCTATATTCTTGGAGCCAAAAATATCAATCCCTAAAGACATATTATGAATTTAGAGAGAGGGAAAAATAAATAGATAAATAAAAATATAAATTTTCGAATCTAGAAAAAAAGTGCGATCGAAAATTAGGTGAATTTGCCCTAATCAGTCGAATAAGAAAATAAATATCAGTGCCTCGGAATGGAGAGCAACCTCGATGAAAAAATTGGTCGAAAAAATTGGCGGAAAGTGTCGCAGCGGCGCGTGATGCGTGTGATGCGACCACAGAGCGCCTAAGCTCGTGGTAGCGTGACTCGGTGAAACTTCGAGGAGCTCGCCGGGTTTGCTCTCTGAGTGTTCCGCACTCGTGGTGGTGTAGGTTGTCGCACTACACTTGTAAAACAAGACAACAATGCAAACCGGTAGTTGTGATCCTTTGGATTTTTTTTTTTTTGGGTAAGTTTCTCACGATGCTCACGATACCATGTGAGAAATATATTATTGAATTGTGTATTGAAATTGTTACATTAAGACCTATTTATAGACTACATTGGAATCCTTTTCCAGCTAGGATTCTATTCTATTCTATTCCTATTCTAAGTAAGAAATACTTATACTTATTTCTATTCTAACAATAGGAATGATGATGATCTGAAGCGGGTGATGGTGAAGCGGCCTAAATGGTTATGGATTTTGCACAAATGTGGCTGTTGATTGAGTGCCAAGAGGCCTAGAGGCCAATAAAAGGAGTTTTTCTTTCACTCTTTACTTATGTTTTGTTTTGTGCACCGAGGACAGTGCTCTGTTTAAGTGTGGGGGAAGATGAACTACCATATATATATATTTTACTGCTTTATCAAGTATTTTATTTTATTTAGGTGGGATCCTTGATTTTTGTTTTCGATTCTTTTCCCGAGGATAGTCCGGTTGAGCAAACTAGGACTAGTATTTTATTTGATTGTGTTGAATCATAGAGTTGTCATAGTAATGTGATTCCCGATAGGTTGGATAGCGATTGTATTAAGGAAAAATTACTCACTAGGAGTAGTAGATGGTGAAATCGAATTGTCGGAACTTTGAAACCTTGCTTAGCCTAACGTCATGGATAGTTCACACTTGTGTATGCAACTTGAATGGGATTAGTAACCTTAAGACACACATAGGTTCTTTGCTTTGACTCTAACTGATAAAGATGGGCTTAATTGACTGTAAAACACCGCAATGTGATTTGTATAAGCATGCTAAGTTGATTATATCCTTATGTGTATGTCATGATGCCATGTGGGGTGAGTAATTGCTAGTTCTTGCATTGAATGACATCTAGAACTTGCCCTGTGTGTGCTTAATAAGTAACTTGTATGGATTGTGGAATAGGATTGAGGCATTTCTCTAAATAGCCAATTTGAACTTTCTTATGTGTTTCCAAATGACTTATCCTTAGTAAAGTCCCATTGAGCCTTTTAGCCTTTAATTTTTTACCAACCACATATTGAGTCGAATGCTTTTTTATTGATACCATGACTTTGTTTGATCCAAAAGTTGATCCTTAAAGCACTATGTTAAGAGGCAAAATGAAAACAATGGTAGAAGTGAAGAAGGGTGGAAATGCTTGTTTGTGTGAAATTAAAGAATGAAGGTGAAAAACATGGCGATTATAAATTGCAAAAGCACTTGTATTAAAAAGAATGTAAAAAAGAAAAATATTGCTTGAATAGGAAACAAGTGCTTAAATATACAAAAGAGTAAAGCTTGAAACATAAATTGAAGGATATTTATGAGGTTTGTACCAAAGAAAGTGAAGTGGTTGAAGAAGTATATACGAAATATAAAATACTGCATTAGGGAGGAATAGTCACTAATTATATCCTAAATGTACCCTCCTTGCCTTAGCCGACATTACAACCAAACTTAAGTCCTCTTGATTCCATGATTAGTGCTTTGTGAAAGTTAAAAGTACACTAAGGGCAAGCTTATGGTATGTTAGAATATGTAAGAACATCATTTGTTGAGGGTGAGTGCTAAACTTTGAAAAATAGGCCTTGGTTTGAAATATGATGAGTGTAAGGCTATACTAAAAATGGTGAGGGCATTCGCAGCGCACATTTAGGTGAATTGTATTTTGGCGTGTTCTTATATGATTACGTTGGCCCAAAATATTAGTGAAGAGTCATTCATTGAGGTTATGTGGTGTTGATTGGTAAACTAACAAAATGAACTAAATTGTTGATTGTTGCATGAAGTGTGGATTACAAAGCATGATTGAATATGTTTGGTTGATTTTCTTGTGGGTGGATAAGTCCAAAGGTGATAATGATGAGTTGATAATCTAGAGATTGTTTGAGGACAAACAAAGGTTTAAATGTGGGGTGGTGATCTTGGCGTATTTATATGACCAATTACTCTGGTGCGTGTTTACCTTATGTTTTGAGAGCATTCTTAATTCTAATTGATATATTTAGATAATTATTACGATGATTGCACACTAATCTATTTGATTAGCTATATGCAAGGGTTCCTAAAGAAGTATGCATATAGCGGAAGCAAAGGAAGCAGCAATGACAAAAATGCAAATAGAAGTTGGGCCTTGCGACACGTTAGGCGAGATGGTGGCGCGGGCGCCACCTGAACCGAGAGAACACTTTCGATCGTACTCTGGCGCGAGGCGCGAGAACGAACATGCCAGGACCTCTCTTGGCGCGATTGGTGCGTTGCCCATGACTTTTCGGTGAATTTTAGTTGTTTTAGGATTCCAAAGTTAATTAAAAGTGAGAACTAATTTCCTAAACTCTATATATATGACCACTAGGGTTATTTTGTGAAATACTTTTTACGTGTGCAAGAGCAAAGTTAATTATTTATCTTAGGTTTCAATTCTCTACTCTTCATTTAAATTCAATTTGTATGAAATTAATAGTTTTGAGTCTTTGAATATTATGATTGGTTAAAGCCTTTGTTAGGGCTATAGTGCGAGTAATTGTTGAGCATCAATTATTACGAATTAATGTTGGTTATCGCTTAAATTACTTTTGTATTCTTATTTTTAGTATTTCATGCTTGTCTAGAATAACTCAAGAGACAAAGAGGTAGATAGACCAAAGAATACAAAGAGTTCAATCTCTCTTGCATATCAACATTGGTTGTGTTCGAGTTGACACTGACGAACAGGAACTTGGTTCACGAAACATGATATAAATCGAATGCTTCAATTGAGTTTTGTCTATCTCGGCTCAACAATGTAGTTAGACATTCAATTGGAGTAAGCGATTAGAGTCGAGAGATCATGATCATAAAATCAACCTTGTAAATCGGTCATTTGATAACCATAGTTAATTCATTTGCTAAGATGTGATACATGAAACCTGCGCGTGTTGCAACCTGGAATTGTCCGCCGTTGTTTCAATCACGAAATTGAAGTTCGTTACTAGTTACTTTTATAATTTAATAATCCACAATAATAGTATTGAACAAAACACAAGTTCTTGAAAACACTTTCTTTAAATTGTGGAATTAATAGAATTAATATAAATTGATCGTAAGTCCTTTGGGTTCGACAACTTGATTCTAAAAGAGCCATTTATTATACTGCGACCACATACGTTTGCATGTGCATTTAGAGCAACAAGTTTTAATAGTGGTTATTTATTGTAGTTATTAGCGATATCTCGTTCTAGTAACGTTAGGAAACCGTATCACGATTTCTAGGGCGATTATCTAAATCAATATTGTATTTAAACTCTATATTTATCCAATGAAATCTAAGCGAAAATTATTCCAATTTTGAGCACTTCAACTAAAGAGATTGCAGGTTCTCTCTTGTGAACCAAAACCATAGTTGTAGAAACATCTAATTTCATCATGTAGCTTCTCATAACTAGATTCATTTAAGGACCATAACAACTTGTTATCGGAGCGGGCATTATGGAAGACCAAATCCAACAATGGGGACAATTGGTGAACTTGTTTCAAAAGAATGTGCAGCCAATTTAGCGGACATGAAGCCATAAATGGTCATTTGGATGCACTCGCAAAGTATTTAGCAAATTCAAAGGCCAATTCTGAATCAAGTGAAAATGCCGGTCATAATTAAGGTTGGAGGGTCAAAATCATAACAGGAGGAAGTTCCATCATTCCTAGATATACAATGTTGGATTTTCCACTATTTAATGGCCAATAGGACCCTTTGGGATGGTGAACGCGTGCGAGCATTTCTTTGACACCAATAAACACGAAGAAGAAAAAATTAGACTTGCTTCTTTTCATTTGGAAGGAAGCGCACAACTTTGAACTAGAGAAAGATTATGCCTCGATGCTTTTGGGATGAGTTCAAGCGTTAATGCAACCTTCGTTTTGGACCAACGATTAGAAGTCAAAATTTAGGAGAATTGGCTAACTTAAGTCAAATTGGGGCGTTAGATACGAAAAGTTTGAGCAATTGGTTTGGCGAGTTGGTACCGTACACAAGCGTAAAAAAATTGAATTTTACATGTAGTGGTCTTGTTGATTACATAGAAATTGAGGTATAATTGCATAATCTTCAATTGAGGTAGAGTTATAATCCTCGATTTGGCTATGGCCAGAATATTTCCCGACTTTATGAAAGGAAGGAACAACCTCTTTGTTTGCAATTGTTAGATGTATGTATATCAAAGACAACATACTTCTCACTGACAACACGCCCATTTGTGAAGAAATTGACTAGATTTAAAATGCAAAAAAGGCGAATTTTTGTTTCATTAGTGAGTGAAGCTGTTCACTGAGATTATCAATGTAAGAAATTATTCTAGGTTGACTCGATAAAGATGAGGAACAATTTGTTGAAAAAGAGGAAATACTAGTAGTTTCCACCTCGCTTGAGACAAGCGAGATTTAAATAAGGAGGAAACCATGTCCTAGTTTCTAAGAGTAGTTAGCTTATCAATATTGTATTCAAACTCAATGGTTATCCATGAAATCTAAGGCAAAAATTATTCCGTTTTTGTGCACTTAAACTCGAGATTGCAAGTTATCTCTTACGAACCTACACCGTCAGTCATAGGGAAAACATGTGATTACATCTTGCGATCCCATAACTAGATCCTTTATTTGGATGGAAAATAGGTTAGTGAAGATGACATCCATTATGGAAACGATGCATCTACCCTGAAAGCTAGGGGTAAGGTCTAAATACACCTACCCTTCCCAGAGCCCACTTTTGAGATTGCATTGGGTTAGTTGTTGTTGTTTGATGATGGCATCCATCACATCAATACCTAGTAGTACTCTCTTTTTAAGAAAGGCAAGTAGAACATCAATGCGTAGGTGTGCTCATTTACTCCATTCTTTGCTGCAATTTACTTAGTATATAGGGAAATCAGAGAGGAGGAAGCTACTCCGTTCTCTGTTGCACTTAACTCAGTATGTACATCATCTACCATGTCATAGTCATATTTATCTTACGCATGGAACTTGGAACAATCATAAGAATGGCTCCCGAAACTTCAAGTTTGTTGTGTAAGAGAATATTTTTTATTACATGCAGATCAATTAAGCTAAACAAATAAAGTAGGCAGCCAAAGAAAGAAAAAACAAAGAGAACTTACCCCATGATCCATTGCACAGCAGTGACGTCTGAGGACATGACTTCTTAAGCTTGTATCATGTACCTGATCCAAATTTGTAAAAAGAATGGTATTGAAGCACATGTTTATAATTTACTTCTAATTGTAATGGGGAAGATTAGGGGAATGACGGTCTGCTAATAATAGAGATTCAAGATAAACATCATGAAATTAACTTTTCCCAGTAACTTGTATGATGAATAAAATCAGAATACAAAAACAAAGCGCATATTCTTCCTAATCCCCCTGCTCTTAACATCTAGGACATTGATTAATGGGACGACCAACGGGGTAATGGATGATAAAAAAGAAGGAAGGTCATTGTTTTTTGTTCATTTGTCTTATCAGTTGGCCTTTCGGCAATGCACAAAACCTTAGTAACCCTAGACATATAAACAAGAAATACATCCTTAACGATCAAGTCATGAACCTCTCTGCATTATGGTCATGTGATATCTACTGCTGAGGCTGTCCGGGATAGAAAAGAAGTAACAGAATGAAAGGTACTTCTTTGATGCTGACGAAGATTTCTGCTTTAGATCAGGCACTGACAAAGATTTCCGCAGATGCAACACAGTGTGTCTGATATTTTTTATTTGATGCTATAAGAATCATGGTTACATAACAATAAATGTGAGAGCACAAAGCATCTATTGCAGTATTTCTGTCAGAGCATCAGAGAGACAACCAACCTCAAAATTCTTATAGAAACATATACGGAGTTCTTCCAGGGCATCGCCTGAGCATACCAACTCTGGGGTTGTATGAAAAGCATTTTGAATGGCTGAAATGATGCCTCCTAATGGATACTTTTCGGAATTTGATGGTACATATCCAGCTTCAAATAGAACTTCCTGGCATTGTGTTTGAGTGCATAATGTTAGTCAAGTACCACACATAATCTATTTGGTTAGTTGACTAACAGGGAAGAAAAACTTATGTGTGTTCAACAGGTTATAAAAGGAAACAGTAGAGACTAATTAATGAGCAACAGCATGTTCATATGCAATTATCACTAGATGGTTGGTTTATTGACATTGAAGAGATCTTGTTAATATTCATCTGATAACAAAATGAAACTGTATCAACAATAATACCATTATAAACAGTTTTTAACGCATAAACAATGATATGAAGAGTATTTTGATACAGTTGATTAATCCATAAGTTGCACAATGCATGTGCAGGTTACGTCCCCTAATTCTGCTGTTAATTACCAAGTCACAAGATTTCCTCTTGATAAATTTTGTATCGACAAGAAATAGGTACTAATAAACATCCATAAGTAAGCTTTAACATATAATTATTCAAGTGAAAACAAAATGAAACTGTATCAACAACAATACCATTATAAACCATTTTTAATGCATAAGCAATGATATCAAGAATGTTCTGATACAGTTGATTAATTGATAAGTTACAGCATATATGTTACTCAATGAATGTCAGGTTAGGTCCCCCTCTCCCCTTAATTTTGCTGTTAATTATCAGTCACAAAGATTTAGTTATTGATATATTTTTTATCTAAAAGAAATAGTTATTAATACTCATCAATAATTAAGTTTTAACATTTAATTATTCAAGTTTAAACTTCTTCTGTTTTTGATTTCATGGACAAGTTCATAGAATGAAAATATCCCAACAAGCATAAAAAAAATTAGAATGTATAACCAAAAAGAAGGAAAAGGACATGAAATTGCTACAATAAAAAATATATTGGTCTTCCAAGGATATTATTTCAAAACTAAAATACATAGCATGAAAAATCACTTACTGTAACGTTATATTTGAAGTAAACATTCAACGTTGTCAAAAAGAATTCATATTCGTCATGGACAACTGGATAAGCACATGTCCCATGTTTTTCTGCAATCAATAAGGATGAAAATATAGTCACAAGGGATAAATTAAAGAGGATCCTATCTGACTTATGTCCATATGATATATTTAAAGCGCATATAACTGTATCAGACCTTCTATAGTCTGTACTATAATCAGATTGGATTTAGTAGAGAGATAAGGCCCTGTGTTAATCTCCATATACCTCCCTATTGAAAACCAGGCGTTTTGTTGGCAACCATAATTTATTATACCACAGCATAATACATACTATGAAGTGTTGGTTGAGGAAAAGAACATGATTTCTTTTACATATTGCATTGCAAAGAAATATGACAACCACTTTTAGGAGGTGGATCCTCAGTGTAATGTAGAGGATTAATGCTCCTGATAACCCCATACTCCCCCTCGATGCTCCTTAACAGCTGCAAATGCATAATATGAGTTATTCAAGCCCATCCACAAATTATGTGTAAATATTTGATAACCAAAATTATATATAAACCTTGCTAGCTAATAAACACATTTTTGTCTTTTAGTCCTATGTTGGCACATTATTGTCATACCAAAGGGAGATTGGCATCCTCTTTGTGTGCACATTAAGTGCATACCCAAAGACATCTCATTGATGAAATGACAAAAGCAGAAGGAAAAAACTACCTCATACCTCAGTTTTAGAAGGAGAAGAAAGAAATATATTAATAGTAGTAGTAGTAGTAGTAATAATAATAATACATGAGGAATTAAATGTCTAATCACTTATCAGTATCCAAGGAGAAGAAGGGAGCTACTCTTAATTTGTTCAGAGATGCAAAGAATCAAGTAATTTCTAGGTTTTTACATCCTTGGCTCCTTGCTGTGGAAATCTAGAACCTTGCTTCTCAATTAAATTTTAAAAAATAGCAAGCTCTTAACATTCTTTCATCTTGTACAATTAATTTTACTTTTTGGTAAATGACAATTTTATTACAGAAGTCAACATTACAATCCAGAAACAGAGAGGCCCAGCTGGACATGAAGCCCCAAGCCAGCTGCAACTAACAGCAAAGTACTCATAGCCCCCAAGTCCTCAAGTATCAGCTAGTAAACTATAGCATTACAGATAGTAGTTAAGTTCATCCATTCTCCTAGTCAATCTCTTGTACGATTAATTTAATATAAATAAAGAGAATAAGGCAAGGTAATTACCCACTGTAATTGAGTATCTCAGAGTCAGCATAGAGGAATGCAAGAAGAATGTGTCAGTTCCTTAATTGTATCAAATTCAAACAATCAATGAGTAAAGATAACAGTGAAACCACCTCATGACCCCAGAATGGTCCTTTTTTGTGATGGCAAGATCTGGGGGAACCACAACTTAAAGAAGGCCAATACTTCCTCATTGGCTCAAGCAATGTTGAAATCTGACAAAAAGTACTTGGCTCATAAACAACTAAATTTGAACTCAATGATGAGGACTAAGCATGAAATAGATATAAGAAGCATCCCTATGATTAAAGAAATCTAAACTTCTCAATGACCTCATTGTGGAATTTGCAAATATCCTAGCTAACCAATAAAGTTCACAGATGCTGAAGTTGCTGCTAAATAAAATAAAATCATTTCAAGACACTTCACAACAAAAGATTGCTGATGTCTTAACGCTCTAATTATATTTGCAAAAACTCATTTGGTGCACATCACATAATCTCACAGCATGGTCTATATTGCCAATCAATATGTGCAAATCATTTCCCAGAATTAAGATCTGAAAAATCAAATTCATAAGTAGACAAGACATAAGGTCTTATATCCATACTTCATGATTAATAGGTAAGATCATATAAGTAGACCAAAGCATAAATGTTCACACAAGAAGAAATGTTCAATATGAAGGTGAAAATTTGGGGAAATCCTTAATAAGTTGTTTAATGCTTAAACATTATCAGAGAACTCCACCAAAGGGTGTTTCCAGTGATAAAGCTGGAACGAGGACCACAGGAGACAAATGTTTGAACCCCAACTTTGTGAACTCCTGTGATTTTTAAACGGCATCAGAAGACACTGTTGCTCCAGTTACAAATTGTTGAGTAGCAATGCAGATAGTTCACCCATCCATTCTCACATTCAAAGCATCTCTGTCATAAAAAAAAAAGGGCAAACATACCTCCTTCTCATCAAAGGGCGACCAGAACAGCAGGAAGGCCAAGTTCCATCGTTATACTCTGTCCAAAGTCCATCTAGAAGAGAACAAACCTTATTGAGTTGTATCTTTCACTTGTGAGCACATGAAAAATGAATTACACACCTCTGGCAGAAGGGAGTAGGACTTACAGATTGTGAATACAGATGGCGAGTTTGAGCTGGAAAAATACACAAAAATCACACAGGTAGCTCCTGCTTTCAAACGCATGCGAAATTGTAGGAAAACAAAGATACAGATCTTGTCGGTGACCACCATTTACCGGAGTAGATTTAGTTATGAAAGACCCAATTTTCCAAGAGTGAGAAGAACAAATGAATGGATTTGCCCAAATTTGAATGTAATAGTATTAAAAGAGGGATATATATAGATACCGGGTGCAACAGGCGTTGGAAGAGCAGCAATGGCAGGTTTTCCGGCAATAGGTGCCGGGCCATTGAAACTAGCTTGAGTAATCGAACTCTCTCTGTTCTCCTCCTCTTCTAAGTAATCCAACTATCATCCCATCCACCCTTCACTGCAATGAGAATACAACATACAAATAACATCCGCAGATTCACAATTGCAGGAGGAAGACATGGTGGCTCTTCTCTTCCAATTTTCACTTTTTGGATTTCTTTCTTATGGATGCAGCACATTGATTTGTCAAACTGTATTTATTAAATACTAAATAAAGAAGAAGAAGAAGGCTGGTAAGACCCAGCAGTTTGGATTATTTGTAAAATATAAATAAAAACAAAAAGAGTTAACGCATAAATACAACTTGCCTTGCTGATGCACTTTTTAAGTTCCTTTTTGTCACCAATTTAAGCGCTTTTCTCTTTTGTGTTTTTCTTTTGTCACCAATTTAATTCTTTTTCTGTTTCATTCTTTTTATTTCAAAGAATTATAATATATTATTTTATAATTTTACAAATATAAATTCTAAATAATTCATTGTTTAAAGAACATTTTTCTGAAAAAATATACCCTGCACTGTTGTTATGTAACGTATGGCAAGTAGCCAGCATATTAAAGCACGTTACCCCATGTGGGCTTAATAACTAATTCTTCAAAAATCGGAACAGGCCTATTAGGCATTAAGTAATTAGCATCGTTTTACTACTTAATTAAAATAATCTAACAGCAAAAATTTCATCCAATGTCAATTGGAGGTGTAGTGATCTTCGATCCTACCTAAAATTTCAATCCATCTACTCTGTCTTTTTAGTTCTGCCATTGATTTCTGTATGCTTGTTTTGTTTGATCCTACTCCATCTGTTTTGTTTAAGTGTTTTTTTTTTTTTGTTTTTTCTATTTTGCACTTTTAGTTATTTTCCTTAATCAATCTTAGCATATATTCTTATCTTGGAAGTTAAAACTTTTAATTATAAAGCTGGATTTAATAGCATTTAGAGTTAAACTATAAAAAAAATTACTAACATTTCACGATGTATTTTTTCATCATATTGATATACAAAAATTGCAATTTATACTACTTTTAGTATGAGTTTTGAATATCTAAATTTTTCATTTTAAATATCAAATTGATGTAATCTAATTTAACTTTGAAAATTAATCAAATTAACTTTACGAAAATCTTGTACATGACTTATGTGAATAAAAATGAGCGAGTATTACTTACCTAGACATTATTTGTGCCCTTAATACTATTAGGGTGTTTATGATTCGATTTGAGTCGATTTTTACTAAAAGAAAAATCAAATCAATTAAGTAAGTTTTTAAATATTAAAGTCAAATCAATTAAGTGAATTGATGCTGGATGGTTTTTCACAGGTTTTTTTAATCAAATATGTTGGGACATAGTTGGTGATGATTTATGGAAATTAGTTACTGCTTTCTTTGAGAAATTCACTTCCTAAATATAAATACCCACACTAACCTTGTGTTATTGCCTAAAATGAGCAGAAACTCATACCTTTTCAGATCTAAGGCCTACCAATTTGAGTAACTTTGTCAATAAAGTTATTTCTAGAGTGGTGCATGATAGATTTGAGATAGTCTTACGAGATTAATATCTTCAACCAATCGGAGTTTTGTAAAGGAAGAAACATTATTGAAAATATTTTACTCACTCGAGGAGATTGCTTGAGATATTGCAAAGGGAAAACCGGTCAATGTCATTATCAAACTTGATATGACAAGGCTTATCGCAGAAGTCTCTTGGATTCTACTTTATTAAAGTCACTAAGGAAGATGGGATTCTCGGGGTTTTGTTGATATCATTTGGAGGATTATTGCTAACAATAGAGTATTAGGTGTTGGTAAATGGAGCTGTACACAAGGCTTTTCATTCTTTTAGAGGAGGTAAAATAGGGGACATGTTGTCTTTACTGCTTTGTTTATTCTCGGTGTTGAAGTTAACTTTCTAGGAGCTCTCGATTTTTGTTTAATGATGAAACGATATGTATGGGATGTGACATACCTAAATGGAGTGCAAATCTTAATCATCTTGCTTATCTTTGAGATGACACAATTATTTTGAGGTGCACATGAAAAGTCTCTCAACGAATTATGAAAATTTTGTGCAGATATAAATCTCAATTTGGACAATTAATCAACAAAGAAAGAGTATATGAATACATGCACGTCGAACACGAGTGCTCGACTAAGAATGTTAGTTGATAGATGTACAAGTATCTCAGAGGCTAGTTCTCTATTACTTATTTAAGGTGTCCTATCACTTTTGCATGCTAAGAAGAAGAGTGAGTATAGTGAACTTATCAAGAAGGTGAATGACAAGTTACTTTTTACCCGCATGGAAAGGGAAGATGCTTTCTTCTTTTGGTGGTAAGGCCCACTTTGATGAATAGTATGGCACTACAAAGTATCCATATTCATACTCTTTCGGCAATTGTCACAGCAAATGTGTTATTAATGAATTACACAAGATTTTTCCTAAATTTTTCTGCAGAACAAACTAAGGAGATAGGGAGAAGTAAACATTGGGCTAATTGGCGGAAGAATTTGCTTACCTAAAGCGAGGAAGGGGATCTTGGTTCAAATCTTTATTTGATGTTTCCAAAGCTATGTTTGCAAAATTATGGTGGGAAATTTAGAGCGTGATAATTCTTTATGGACCAATTTTATGTGGAATAAGTATTGCAAAAAAAAAAAATATTCCCAACTTTGGTGAAATGGAAAGGTGGCTCTCAAGTGTGGAAGATGATGTTTGAGAATAAAGAAAAGCGTCTTAGTGAGTTTCTGATATTTCTAACGCATTATACTTGAAGTTTGCATCGTCTTAAGAATTTTGTATTATATGTGATGGTAGTTTGATCTCTAATTTTGCGGGGAAATAGTTTTGGAGCGATTTAGAGTTGAAAGTAGGCAAATGGCAATGAGGCAGAGCCCACCTATGAGCGCATCGTTCGATTGTGAGCCGTAGAGTGGAGTTATTGGATAGAGTGCTTAACGAAGAAGTCGACTAAAGTATGGAACCATATGGCGACTGACTGCTTAACGAGTCGTAAAGTCGGATGATGTGGACTTTCGTTGAGGGTCGTTGATGACTTTAGAAAGATGAGTTACAATACTTGAACCACGAGTGTATAGGGCCAGACGACTTACTTAGACCTTTATGGGCTGTAGGACATGACCATCAATTGACATCCCACATAATTTTGTGTTGCCAAGCAGCTTAACGGTGAAAGATCAGATTTACGTTTACTTGACCCGGACCGTGGGTGGCCAACCGATCGAAGCGAATGCCTAAGCTAGAATTTCCACAAATTTTTCTTTTCATGCTTGGTTTAGGATTTAGTTTCTATAAATACTAGATTGTATTTTCGTTTTTAGTTTGTTAGACTTTTTGTTATACTTTGTTTTGAATTTGGGAATTCTTTTGCGAACACTTTAGACAATTAATTCTTGAAGCTTAGTTTATGATATTTTGATTTTTAATTCAAGATTCCGAATTTCATCTATTCGAATGGTAAGTTAATGATTTATCTTCGTAACCTAATATGAATAGTGAATTCTCAAGCATGAGTAGCTAAATCCACAACTAGGGTTAGTAGGAACCATGAAGTAATTAACAACGTAAAAAGCTAATAATTAAGTAATTCTTGAATAGTGTTTATCGTGTATTGTTAATCCACTTTGTTTTGAATGCTTTTAATGGTGTACAACAAACTCGCCTCATTTCTACCGCCAGCCGGACCAAGGAAGTAATGCATGAGAAGAGAGATTGAACAGCAAGATTTAGCACTTGATAATATGCACATCTATGCTTTGACCAAAACCTACCATAAGGGCTAATACTGGGGTTAAGGGTAAGGGTTGTAAATCCATACACCTGCAAATAAGCGGACCAAGATAGCATGGTGAAATTCCCTACTTGGAGGACCCGATAACTTAGGAGATACATGAGTTACCAACCTTGCGTATTAACACTGAGATAAAGTTACTATTATTGGAATTCTTTGCTTTAAGAACTTGTGGAGGAACAACATGTACCTAGTTTCGTCTAAGTATTGATCTTGCAAATTTAAGATGCATTTACTTATTACTTATTATTACAAATCAACCAAGTATTGTTAGTTACAAATTTCCCCTTTTATGAAAATAAACTTGATGAAAAATACAATTAACTATGATTAACCTAGAAATCTAGACCATATTTAACTTGTGGGATAGATCTAACATGAGTTAGGTTCTTTATTTACAGCAACATCAAGCTACCTCCTAGACATACTTTTTGTGGTGACTAGCGGTTTGATGCAAATACTCTTTCCACATCTAGAGTTTTGTTTGGCCAGGGATACCTTCGGAGGATCCATATGCCCATATGAGCCAAAAGTAAGAGGAGTGCTTGTATGAAGTAGTGTAGGATGACCCAATTAAGACATGGATCTTGCTGCTCGGCTTAAGTGTTTTAATTTTATTGTGAGGAGATGTTATTGTATGGCTATTTTATGCGAATTGCCATATAACTCAATCACCATGTCGGAAGAGGTTGCACAAAGGTATTCAGCTAGAAGTATGTTTTCCATTGTCAAAAAGAAGTTAAACCTAAAAGGGAGATAACTTCGATAACTTTGTAGCATTGTTATAGTGAGTCAATTGTGATTCTTGGGATAGATTCCTTTTGAGGTTTATGAAAGTGTGCCTAACCACATAGATGATAGAGTCGAGCGGAAGTATTTTTATAGAGGGTAATATATGATAATGGAAAGATTGTACTAGACATTATCATTTCATTTACGGAGAGGTCTTGAAGCCAATCACTTTTCAAGAGATCGCGAGCTTGGAGAAGCGATCTCACAAGAATAACAAGGAATGGAGGAGCCTTAGAAAGTCAAAGCTGGAAGGACTATGTTTGTTGTACAATTGGCACCAACTTAGTCAGATGGTGATATTCGTGAGGAGATGAGTCAATTAAGAATAGAGGTTGACTTGGTGTTGGAAACATGTAATGAAAATGTGAAGAAACTAAATGCTAGTGACTATTATAATAGAGCACTTTTTTGTTGATGAGCACATTTATGATGAGGATGTAAATCTGCCCAGCGAATGATTAGATAAAAGGGTTTCCGGACTAACGCCCAGGATTCAATTTGGATAATTGGCACAGTCAAAAGTCAAGAAACCAAAGGATCAAACTACAGTAACTATAATGCGTGGAGAGGAACTATGTCCGCTTTGATGGGAACTCTGATCGTGACAACAACTCTGATACGAGAATAGGTATGAGTAACAAGAATGAAGTAGAGTGGTCCACTATGTTCCACACTAGACCGACATGATGGATTAATTGTGAATCGAATTGAATATATGATGATTAAGATGATGAAATGATTTGATTCAATGCCCATTGACAATGATAACAAAGGAGATGTGTAATGATTTATAGAGGAATTGGTTAAAAGTGGAGTACGATGCACGATATCACATCAAGCAAATTGAAGCGTGCAATGAGTCGATTATCCATGAGATGTAAATTCGCATCAATGAGGACTAACTTCTAGCAATACTATCAAATCCAAAGAATGGCGTGCATTGGTGGAAGCGGACTATAGTCTCACCTTCTATATGCGACTAGGTGGAAAAGTGAAAAGAAGCAAGATAATGATGAAGTTGAGAGCCCCGAAAGATGAGAATGAGAAGGAGGTTCGGTGTACTTGAAAGATCATCTCCTATGCTGCTGAGACCTCTGCATCCATTCCTCTACGAAGGTTGGTAATGAAAGCGGAAGAAGGAAAATATTGCGAGTTCATAGCTATGTTGAAGCAATTGTCCATAAATGTTCTGTTGATAGAGGCACTTACAGTAAATTCCGGAGTTATCTTGAATTTAGTGTGGAAGGATTTGGTGACTAAGAGAGAAGAGGTTGTTAGTTTCAAAGGTGATGACAAGTTGCAACATTTATTTGTTTTATTATTCACTAGGTCATTAGTGCAAAGAAAGAGGATCCACGGAGAAGAGTTATACTATCCACACAAATGTACTATTGGTATGTTGCACTTTGCTAAGGCCACACACATGTGACTTGGGTTCTAGCATTAACATTGATGTTTATTTACTTTATCTGGCTAGGCGCCGGGAACCCCCAGTTGTAACACCCGGAGACTTTTCAAAGCGTCCCTAAATGCTAACCGTATCTTCTTGGAAAGACAATGAGGTGGGTAATAAATTAAGAATGATGTGGTATGTCATATTTTAAAAATTTGTTCAAGGAGTTGTATCTCAAGCTTTTGAAGTTTGGTAAGTGGTAAAATAAAAGTTGGCGAAAGTTATAATTAAGTTCCTTTTTAAAGATTTCTTTGAAATTTGGGTCAAATGTCTTGGATGTTTTTCTCCAAATATGAAGAAGTTAGAAGACCTATCACCCATTAAATCAAAGGCCTATGAGTCTAGTTTGCAGCACGCATAAAACCCAGTATCAACGGAATGTCGGGTAAAAAGTTATGAGGTTTTACTACGGATTTATGGAGTTGCAGAATCCGTGTCAGGCCAAAAATGTGGTGTGTTGGCAAACACTCCAACGTTTTAAGCCATGAAAACATTTCATTTCACTTCCAAATGGAGAGAAAGCTTGGAGAGGGTTCCACATGGAATTTTTGCATGATGAAGGTTAGTCTTTATGATGTAGTTTCTACCGATTAAGCGTTGTATAAAGTGCCTAGAAACGTGATGCTCTACACATGACAATCATTTTCCCTTCTATTAGTTTGCGTTTGGAGCTGGTTTTGAAGAAAATACTAAATTTGTAGTTATTGGTATTTAACTTCAAGTATTAAACTTGGTTAACTATGAGTAATCATCTAAAACTCTTTTATGATTGTTTTTATGAATTTATGGAGCCGTTTAGAGCTGAGTTGAAGACAAATATATAGCTTAAATCTGCTGATTTAGAGATTATTTATGAACTATTTATGAAGTGCGTGCACCAGCTTGCTGTATATCATGCGTGTTTGTAGAGCTTAGGACATAAGGAACAACTTTCGTGAAAGAACTATATGATCTTTCAGCGTTTATTGGAAAGGTATGTTAAGGTTATTCCATAGTTCAACATGTTTTCCCTTAGAGGTAGTTGCGTTAATTTATCTTGTAGATATAATTATGGTGGATTTGGCTGATTGAGTGGTTATAAACCCTACATTTTAGGGACTACATAATCTGGCCCAAGAACAATGACACTAAGTTAGGAGCGACTTGGAGATTATTCATATATGTATTGTTTATAAGCTAAATTGCTACGCCTTTAGCCTATTCAATTGTTTATTTGTCACCACTTGGGAGCTATTGTGGTTAGTTGTTTGAGCTATGAAGCTGCCTATGGGGGCTATGATATTATCTAATAGGACTATGTTATTTTCCAAAGAGGGCTATGTGTTGCCCACGGGGCTATATTGATGACAAAAAGAGTGTTATGTATTTGCCTACTGAGGCTATTTTGATGCCAAAAGAGGGCTACTGTGTTGCCTCTGAGGCTATGTTGATGCACAAGAGGGTTATGTGCAGCCCATAGATCTATGATGTTGCCCTAAGAAGAGGTATGTGCTTTTGCCTATATAGGGCTATATCGTTTGCCAAAAAGGGCTATATGACTTCTTACAAAGACAAAGAAAGGGAGCTACTTAGAAGTAGGGGTATGTAGATTGATTTGGCACCTTACGGGCTTATGGGGACCTAGCTAAATGGTATGGTGTTTGTACCCTTTTATGAGCTTATGAGGGCTTAGTTTATATTGATGTTTGATCGTAATTTTGTATTTTTAGAATGCGATGGCGGGTTAGCAAGATTATATAAAATTTTTATTTCGCTACGTGATTGCTTACGGTATATTATGATACTTACGCACTAAGTTTATAGCCTTTCCTATACTGCATGCATTATTTTGTGACAGCTTGCCTTGGGGCCTTTGCGTTAAATGCGTAAGTCAAACAGATGACCAGTGGGCACCGCCGGCGGGATTGACCCATCGATTGGCTAGCCATTTCATAGGGTGCCAGAGTTGGGAGGTTTGTTACCTTTTGTTGTATATATCTTTAAGGGTAGGCTGGGGGCCCTATCCAACCAATCTTTACTACTTTTAGAGGCTTGCGCACTAGTGGGTGAGGTGTATAGCTATGTTATGGCCATACTAGTCTAGGTTTTTGGTTTACCGAAGCTTGTGAGTTGTTTGATGTATTGTATTGATATATACCTTCATTTAGTTTTGGTAGAGATATCATGGTTGCCTCGATGGCTCAATCAGGACTTCTGTGCTAGTTGGCTATTTATTTATATGATCACCTGGCAGTAGCTGTTTCTGTTATAGATAGTTGACAGGGGTCTTGCCGGCCGAGGGATTAGTTTTAAGCCGAGATATACTTGTTTGTTTTCTTAATTGCATGTGATTGCCATGCACTAGTAGAAAATGATTCAGCAAGGTCGGCTCGGGCCTGAGTTTTGGCATTAGGAGCCAGTTTTGACCCTCGAGTTTGGGGCGTGACACAAGCCGACTGCAATGCGACTCTTATAGCTGATAGAATTGTGAAGAAACCGATTTAAGTGTGATAAGTTAGGAATTTCGACTCATTTGGGGATTATTATTCAATGATTTAGTGTCTTCAGTGCCTATTTTATGCTCAAAATTGATGTTAATATGTTGATATGCAACAATGAAGGTTTAAGAGTGAGGCAAGGACAATACAATGCAAAAATGAGTGAAAAAGTTGGAAAAACTGAAGAAAAGAGAAGCTGGAGCTTGCAATAGCCACTCGGTGATTCGCCACGTGAGCCTCCAGCTCGCCTAAAGTTCCAGTGAAGTAGCCCATGGACCAAACCAACTTGGCGAGCAAAAATGATTCAACAACGCGCCGAATGGATCGGCGACAATGATCAGGCTCACCAAAAGTTCCAGAACAATTTGATGGAGGAAGCAAGCCAAAAGGCAAAAAGAAGAGCAACTCAGCGGATCGCTGAACAGGTCGGTGATCACGACTAACTTCGCTGAGTTGACTCTGTGCTGAGTTTTTGGAAACATACAAATTCAATTTTTAAAAGAAGAAAAGAAGTTCCCACATTGTGCATTCCTGATTATAGAGAGTTTTTACATTTTTCACATTGTTTTAACATTTTGAGAGAAGTTTGGGATTTAGAATTGGAGATTTTGAGGATTCTAGCTTAATTTTAGCATTTGGGTATTTGCAACTTGTTAGCAATTCGGATGGATAATCTATTTTGTAACAATTTCTTATTTTCCACTATGTTTGGCTAAAACCCCTTACCTTAGGAGTGTGATCATGTAGTTGAATGCATTAATTAGCTTATGGGTGTTATTGATTGCTGATTTTATTGTTGTTTTGAAGTGGATTCAATTATTTGTTCATGTCTTAGTTAAGAAATTGAAGTTGCAAATCAAGTTCTAGCTAGGTTCTCTATACTTTTTTGAGAAAGAGGTCTTAGAGTAGAACAATTGATTTATAATTGTATTGATTGCGTCTTTAAAATCTAGTTTGAGAAAGTGGGTTTGATTGCGTCCATACAACCAAATTTTGAGAAAGTGGGTTAATTAAGGAAATGGGTTGTTTAGTAATGGTAAGCTTGTTGAGATTCGAGAGAACTCACTTGAAACACAATAGTTGATCGAGACATGGCTATTGTATCCAAAACCTAGCCTGCCCGCTGAGACTCAACACTTTTAAGCAATCAATGATTACCCATTACGCGAAATTACCATTCAACTGATCACATTCCTAAGGTCCAATTTCTAATTGCTTAATTCCCGTGTTAGTGATTCCTTGTTTACAATTGGCTACTAAATCCCCCAATTTGATATTGATCACTAAAATTTATTGATTTGGTTTATGTTACGTGATTCCTTATACCTACAAAAGATTAGAACACGTCATAGTCAAATTCTTTACTGTATCACTCCTTGTGGATTGACCCCAACTCATTGTTGGATTTATATTTGCTAGCAACTGCCTACACTTCAAATTGGAAAAGTGTAGTTGAGCGTTATAAAAAATGGCGTCGCTACTAGGGAGTGGTGTTTATAATTCTTTTATTGAAATGTTCTTGTG
>JAWPEI010000118.1:0-60000 GCA_035578085.1 Solanum pinnatisectum
ATGTACCATGAATCGATAAGCTAGTGACATTCCTTTCATGAGTATAACAATGTAATGAGGACCGTGAATCGATAGGCTTATAGCATTCCTTTCATGTACACCCTAGAGCTATCCTTGAATATACCATGGATTGATAGGGTTATAGCATTCCTTCTTGATAATGATGTATTATGGGTCGATGGGCTGTGGCATACCTCCCATGATACCCTAATGTAATGTGAATGAACTACTCTCTTGGAATTGAGGCTAAGCACCGAATGGATATAGTAAGATGGAAACTCTCCCAATGTTAGGCTAGAGTTCAATGAACATCTTCTTATCCCATAACTATGTGCTGCATAGGATATTAGCCAACAAATTTCATCCAAGCTAATGTTCTTTGTTCTACCTTGGGTAAGTGGAACACCTCTTTATGAGTGTGGGTTCATGACCTTTGAATTCCACCATTAGCTCTCGTGGTACATGCCCTTAATGGCTATTCCGTCATGTGAGATGTGCACTCGATTACTTGGTAGGTAATACAAATTGTAAGTAGTAGTATGGGATGCTATCTATACATTACATGAGTAGGCTTTGAAGGTGCTACGGTGAGTTCTCTAAGTCTTAATGACTATGGTTTGAATGTCCTCTAGGAAGAAGTTAAGGAGAATCTTGATCTAATGTCTAGTGAATGAAAGTCCTCTAAATGCATGAATGTGTCCTAATGAAGTTAATGAAGAATGTTGGTTTGAATTCTTAAATGTAGAGATGCATGCTATACTTGGATTGTGTTATGAGTTACTTCCTTGTCATGTCTATTGTATATGAATGTGCCTTGTCCATCTTGACTTCAAAGGAGTACTTAGTGAGTAGTAGTATGGGATGCTACTTGCATATTTTACAAGTATGACTTAGAGTTGTCTTAGATGATGGTCGTAATGTGAGGATGTGATTCATGTGATATTTATGTGTCTTATATGCTCTATTGTGTAAAGGTGAGAAGGATGAATGGTAAGTTCACCTTTGGTGACCTTAAGGTGGTACATTAGTGTGGGTGGTGGTATGGGATGCTATCCATACATTGTACAAGGTATGGCTTGAGGTTACTTAAGGTGATGGCTCAAGGTGAAGATAAAGGGTTATATATGTAATTTTGGCTAAATGTGAACTATATGTCTTTGTATTTTGGTTGTGACTTATATTATGCCTCTTGTTTGCAAAAATGGCATAAAAGCATGACTTTTAACTCAAATATTCTCTTCAAGCATGTTTTTTCATGCTCATCATACTTGTACATCTAATGTATTAACCCTTTCTTTTCCCTTTTTACTATAGTGTAGGCTTTGGAGATGTTGGTGTTCTATGCATGAATGATAGGTTTCTAAGGTTCTTGAAGATGAAGATTTGTGAGTCCTCATAGTTTAGAGGACATAACCCATTGTGTTTCCTTTTATGTCTTTAGTTTTATTAAAGCTTTCATATGGTCTATGTCTCAATGTTGAATTCAAAGTATTAGATGGTTTGAGACATAGTGTACAAATATTAGAAAGTCTTCTGCTTGCTTTTTAATGAAAATGTCTTTGATTGTAAAGAAAGCTTTTAATTCTTCCTATTTTCCTATGTTCTTATGTTCGAGAATGATATAGAGGCTTGTATTAGACCGCTTTGGGGCCAGTACAATGTTTTGACTAGGTGGTGCTCTCAGGTCGTGACAAGAATGGTATCAGAGCACAAGATTTTGGAATGGTCTTAGGTTGTCTCAAACCATATCTAGTAGAGTCTTGTTCATAATGTGAAGCGCGCTACATTTTGAATAGGAGTCTATTGGGTGCTAAGAATGTTTCACTTCTTCATTCTCCAAGTCATGCCACAGAGTTTAACTCTATCTCTTGCTCCTTATCAGATGGTCTTTAGTGTGTGACCACTTGAAAGGAGTATGTTGGAAGTGTGAGGGAGGAAGGTTGGTTGTGATGCCAACTATGGCTATGTGACTTGATATATTGAGATGATGTATTGTGATGTTGGTAGAAGGTTATGATCAGTTTGACGTATGTTGAAATAGTTGATGAAATGTGGTGTTTTAGAAATGCCTAGGTGTGATGAGTATGAAGGTTTAGTGATGTCTTGCCCCGACCATAGAATGGAAAGTGAAGTTAGAAAGATTTGGTATAGGCTCACTCCTAAGTAAGGGATAATGTGCCTAGATGGTAAGGTCTTTGAGTGTCCTTGAAGTTCATGAGTTAGGCTTGATTGAATTTCTCACCTTATCTAGTGTAGTGAATGTGAGGAGTTTAGACCCGGTGTGGTAGACTCATATGAGACCTTGAGTGATATGGTAACATTGATTGTGAGCAAGAGTGCTTAATGAGGACCTTCATAGTTTAAAAGCTCTGGTATGTTGATGGTTTCTAGTAAGTTATGAATGTCTTGATTAAGGTTCCCTTGTTTTGTTCTTGTTGACCTCAGTTGGGTTTACTCCTAAGTGGGGGATAGTATGTTGAGTAGTAAGGTTGTTGAGATTTCCGATATCCTTACCTCTTCTTTATGTGCCTATTCAAGCCTTAGACAAAGAGTTCCTTTTTGGCTTGTTTCATGATTTGGAGTCATGTGTGACATTGAGTTTCCATGGTCCCCTTATGTTGTGCATGTTCTAGTTGAAGTCTTGTTATATGAGAAAATGAGTTTTCATGATTTAGGTTTCTCATGTTGAATTGCATTCAGTTCGACTTGTCTATATACATCATGAGGTTAAATGTTGAACATGCCTAAATGTGTATTTATGAAGAAGTTGCATATTGTGCTTTTATGAGAAAATTGCTAAAAGGTGCTTAATGATGTTGTAATGAGCATGATGTGATTTGGAGAAGGAAGTTCCCCCAATGAAATGAAGAATGTGAAGTTTTGATGCATAATGTGTTTGTAGAGGTACTTCTACTTTCTTGTTGTGTTTTGAGCTTGTTGATGGGAGTTGATGTTTCCTCCTATGTTTATGCATTTATATTGATGTTGCATATATTAGTATGGACTGCTAGTCTTGAGTTGTTACCCTTTAATGTGTTTAAAGTGTCGAGGGCGAATGTTCTAAGTGGGGATAATGTAACGACCCTAAAAACAAACTAGTGAAACTAGAGCCTAATGTGTGTGTGTGTTTGTGTTTGTCTTGAGTTTTGAAGGTGTTTGATGTTGTATCGAGCCGTGGTTGTGGTGTTTAGGTGTTAGAAGTCAGGTACAACCCCCAAGGACCACCTTACGGTCCTTGAGGAGGACCCTAAGTCTAAACCCCAGAACCCAGAGATAACCACCAGTGCCATAAATATTTTGAACCATGGAAGCAATCCATGGCTAGTAGCCTGATCTACATCACATGGTCTTGCTCCATAGGTCAAGGGTCCCTAAACCACCTTGCGATCCACGAACCACGCTTCCACGGCCACGGTCCGTTGATGGGGGCCCGTGGGTGGACCTACAAAAATTGTGTGGGTTCGGCGAGGTAAGCTTATATTGGTAAATTCTTTAATTGTTTAGTTAAGTGTTTGGACGACTATCTTGGGGTTATTTAAGTATTCTAAAAGTATTAAAACATTAAAATGGTATTTTAGATTTAATTTTCACTTTTCCCCAAATCAAAACCCTCACTCTCAAAATATCTTCTCTCTAAGAACTCCATTGTGACAAGAGGAGAAGATGACTTAGGGCTTGAAGAGGAAGGCTAGTTAGTTGATTTTTATGGATTTCTTCAAGTTAAGGTATGGTGATCCTTTATCTAGGTTTAGCATTCACCTAGAGTCAATTTCAAAGAAGTTTCAAGGTCTTCAAGTTACACAAAAAACCTAAGTTTCACTCAATCTCATGGGTTCTTGC
This sequence comes from Solanum pinnatisectum, assembly GCA_035578085.1. Classification (NCBI taxonomy): domain Eukaryota; kingdom Viridiplantae; phylum Streptophyta; class Magnoliopsida; order Solanales; family Solanaceae; genus Solanum; species Solanum pinnatisectum. The sequence continues at coordinate 3,841 of JAWPEI010000118.1, forward strand.
ATCAAACATTTTCAAATGATAAATTAAGATTATGTTGAGGTTTAATTGATGATTTAAGTTGAAAAATTCTATGAACTTATGATTTCTCTGAATTCCTAAATTTGGCCTTATGAAGTGGGTTTGTTAATTATATTGAATGATGATAGATTTATGTGTAGATTGATTTAGATTATTAATTTTTATCATTATCTATGTCTAATTATGGTGAATTGTTGATGAATTGAGGGTTTTTTTAATCATAGAATTGAAAGGAGAGTTCGACCTAATTTCATGTTAGTGCAGAATTGTGCTTGAATTGTTGATCCACTTGAAAGGTGTGTTTACTTACTATGTACATTGTGACCATGGCCTTGAAGGCATAGTTTAATGAATTGACATATTATCATGATATTTTTTTAATGTGAAGGATTTACGTGTGATTCAATGATAGAATGATGAACATGTATTCAATGTATTTGTGTTAGTATTGAAAGGCTATTTCTCAATTTGACACTCATGAATGATAATGATGAATATGAATCGATAGGCTATGACATTCCTTTCATATATGAGTAATGAATATGTCTTGAGTTCATGAATATGAATCGATAGGCTATGACATTCCTTTCATAAATGAGTAATGATTGAGTCTTGACTTGGTGAATATTAATCGATAGGCTTAATGCATTCCTTTTATAAATGATATAATGTAATGAAGACTCGAGAATCGATAGACTAGTGGCATTCCTTTCTCAATGAGTCAATGTACCATGAATTGATAGGCTAGTGTCATTCCTTTCATGAGTATAACAATGTAATGAGGGACCATGAATCGATAGGCTTATAGCATTCCTTTCATGTGGACCCTAGAGCTATCCTTGAAGTACCATGGATCGTTAGGCTTATAACATTCCTTCATTGGTAATGATATATCATGGGTCGATAGGACTATGGCATTCCTCCCATGATTCCCTAATGTAATGTGAATGAACTACTCTATGGGAATAGAGGCTAAGAACCTAGTGGATATGATAAGATGGAAACTCTCCCAATGATAGGCTAGAGTTCCAATGAACATCTTCCTATCCACGTAACTATGTGCCCGCATGGGATATTAGGCAGTGGATTTCATCCAAGCTATGGATTCATCGAGCTAATGTTACCGTTCCACCTTAGACAAGTGGAGCACCTCTTTCTGGTGTGGGTTCATGACACTTTGGATTCCATGATTAGCTCTGCATGGTCTATGTCGGTTAATGCATATTACCATCATGTGAGATGTGCACTCTAGTTACTTGATAGGTACTACAAAGTGTAGGTAGTAGTATGGGATGCTATCTATACATTGCACGAATAGGCTTTGAAGGTGCTATATTGAGTTCTCTAAGTCTTAATGACTATGGTTTGAATGTCCTCCTAGGAAGAAGTAAAGGAGAATCTTGATCTAATGTTTAGTGAATGAAAGTCCTCTAAATGCATGAATGTGTCCTACTAAAGTTAATGAAGAATGTTGGTTTAAATGCTTAAATGTAAAGATGCATGCTATACTTGGATTGTGTTATGAGTTACTTCCTTGTCATGTCTATTGTATATGAATGTGCCTGGTTACTTCAAATGAGTACTTAGCGTCAGTAGTAGTATGGGATGCTACTTGCATATTGTATAAGTATGACTTAGAGTTGTCTTAGATGAAGGCCGTAATGTGATTATGTGATTAAGTATGATATTTATGTGTCTTATATGCTCTATTGTGTAAAGTTGAGAAGGATGAATGGTAAGTTCACTTTTAGTGACCTTAAGGTGGTACATTAGTATGGGTGGTGGTATGGGAAGCTATCCATACATTGCACAGTATAGCTTGAGGTTACTTGAGGTGATGGCTCGAGGTGAAGGTAAAGGGTTATATATGTAATTTTGGATAAATGTGAACTATGTGTCTTTGTATGTTGGTTGTGACTTATATTATGCCTCTTCTTTACAAAATGGCATAAAAGCATGACTTTCAACTAAAATGTCCATGTCAAGAATGTTTTGCATGGTCATCATACTTAGTACATCTAATGTGTTTACCTCATTCTTTTCCTTTTTAACAAGGTGTAGCCGGAGATGTTGGTGTTCTATGCATGAAGTATAGGTTGCTAAGGTGCTTGAAGATGAAGACTTGGTGAATCCTCATAGTTTTGAGGACAAAACCCATTGTGTTTCCTTTTATGTCTTTAGTTTTATTAAAGCTTTTGTATGGGCTAAATCGATGTTGAACTCAAAGTATTAGATGGTTTGGGACATAGTGTACAAAGTCTAGAAAGTCTTCCGCTTGCTTTTTAAATGAAAATGTCTTTGATTGTAAAGATAGTTTTAATTATTCTCTATTTTCCTATGTTCTTATGTTCAAGAATGCAATGAGGATTGTATTAGACCCTTTGAGTCAGTACCTGTATTCACGACTAGGGGTGCTCTCGGTCGTGATACTTTAATTGCCGATTATCAAAAAATTAGAAAATGTTGCAAAATTTATATTTTAAATATAAGTTCAAAACACATAAGGGCTCTAACCACATTTCGACTTGTGATCAATCCATAGATACCAATAGAAAATAAATAGGTAAATGCATGTTCAAGAATCATTAAACAACTCCTTATCAATCTAGACTCCTTTCAATATGAACAACAATTCAACTAATTTAATGGCTAGTATATAACAAGTATGGAATAAAGAAATATATTGGTAATAGATTAACCAAAGTCTTTTATTTATCCATTAGAATTCAAATAGAATTGAAGGAAAATGAATGTGAAAAGACAAAACAAAATTTTACTTGAATTCAAGTTTTAATAGAAATTTTTATTGATGAGCTACATCAATTTCACCTATGATTTAGTATAATGTATCTTACATTATCTGCATATGGCCTTTTTCTTAGGTGCTCATTTTGTTTGGGCTTTTAGTTTAATGTTTCTATTAATGGACGTGGTTATTGGTAAGAACTTATTAAATCCATCATTTGGGCTCATAATAAATTAAAAGTTGCTCTGCTACTCAATGAGAGCCTTGAGCATTATACAAGGGCGTGTTGTAGGAGTAACCCATTACCTTTTGGGTGGAATTGCCACAACATGGGCATTCTTCTTAGCAAGAATTATTGTAGTAGGATAATGGCTAAGTTGATTTGAAAAGCATTATGGCATTCACGATTTCCAAGGTTTATCGAAGGCTTAGCTCGGGACCCCACTACTCATCGTATTTGGTTTGGTATTGCTAATGCACATGACTTGGAAGTCATGATTATATGCTTGAGGAACGTCTTTATCGAATATTTTTGCTTCTCACTTTGGTCAATTAGCAATAATTTTTACGTGGACATCAGAAATCTATTTCATGTAGCTTAGCAAGGAAATTTTTGATCATCGGTACAAGACCCTTTACATGTAAGACCTATTGCTAATGCACTTTGGGATCCTCATTTTGGTCATCCAACAGTGGAAGCTTTTACTCGAGGAGGTGCTCTTGGCCTAGTGAATATCTTTTATTCGGTGTTTATTAGTGGTGGTATACAATCTATTACACACTAATGAAGATCTTTATCTTGCTCTTTTTCTATTATTTATTTACGCCATATCCTTAATAGCGGTTGGTTACACCTATAATCAAAATGGAAACAAAGCGTTTCCTCATTCAAAAATGCGAATCTCATCTGAATTTCCATTTGTCAGGACTATTTGGTACATGAACAACCATTTGATCTCCATCAAAATCGGCATTGAATCCCTTGCCAACTAATGGATGTAAACAAATAGCGCGCCTCTCTACTAAAACAGGCTGGAATGCATGTATGCCTAATCAATGCGATGTAGGTTCTCTATTGACAATACTGGTGTCACTGCATAACTTCTTGAAGTATTTCCCATACAATGGCTTTTTCTCAAATTTTACTCTTAGCAACTCCTATGTTCTAAGCAAGATGTTGTCTAATTAGACCACGAATTACAAATATCTTGAAAAGTTCTATTGCTATTTCACAAGGCAATCTACATCGATGTAATGAATGTGAAGGTCCCACGACAATGACAAAACATCTTGAATAATCGACTCATTTACCAAGCATAGTGTCACGAAATCTTCCCTGTTTGCCTTCAATTACATGAGAAAATGACATAAACATTATTATGATCGTCCTTCATTGGTTGTCCCCAAATTCCATTATCAAGAAGTGTATCCACGACTTAGCTTGTACTAATTTCTCGACACATTAATAATTCTCTGGTGTAGATCTACTTGTTGTTAATAGATCGGTAAAGGTATTGTTATGATAGATAAATCTTCAATAGAGTTCATTAATATCTGAGCTCATTAGTTTACCCCGTCTATCTGAATGATAAGTCTCGACTTAGGAGGAAGAGCGGTAATAGATACAAAATCATCCATTCTTGCTCTATATTTATTCGAATAAAATGCTTAGTCAATTCCAGCGTCTAACCAAAGTCCTTTCTTCCTCCAACTTTTTGATCTTCATTCTTCCTTGTGTGCCCTTGTTCCCCAATTCTACCAATAAATTCTCTATAATAATTTGTAAATCTAGATCAACTAATTGTGCAGGATAGCTGATGCAGTAGAGATGACTCGATTGCGAAATGTATGAAACCTTGGCTAGTAAAAAAAGTGGGATCTGTATTTTGAGATTGGATTTCATATTCGAATGAACCTAATAATCGTAAGAAAGTGGGCTTTTTAGGTATGGGCCTAGCAAAGAAAAATTGGGATAGGATTACATAGGATCTCCCCTTTCAAACTCGGACGTGAAGGTTTCCTTTCATCCGGATTAAGTAGTACACAAAATAAGGAAATGAGTTCTCATTTTTAAACTCTATAAAATCCTAAAATAAAAAGGTCTACTCCTTACTCAAGTTCCCATGAAGACTAAACAAGATTTGGTGATTCCGTCTTCTAATAATTTTTTATTAAATTTAATTTCAAACAAATAAAATATAAATTTCTTGAGTAGTCTACTTCGCTTTGAATGATAAATCCCTTAACTCTTAATAATTAAAGGAATACCTTGGAACCCATAAGGGATTTACTTGTCGATATATTGTTCCATTCGATCATTTAGGTCCTTACTTCACCTCGATGGTTAGGCGACCACGCCTTTAAAGTCTATCTGTGATAGATAGACTCCGAAACCATGACATATTTGCTTACTTAAACATAATATCTTTCCATGAAAAGAAGAGAAATGGCTCATTACACAAAATAAAAGTTTTATTTACGAGTACAAATAGAAATTCCTCTTTATTTAATTTTTGTGAAATCGACCATAGATCAATTCCCTTTTTATTTGGGAGTATTGACTTCACCCCAATTCTGAGCTTATATTACTCTTTCCAAGTGACATGTCATGTCGAAGCATCCCAATTGGATTGGTAGGATGATAGTTTCTCCTTTTGAGTATGTAAAATCGAATTTGATCAAATTACATCCCGATATACTAGGCCTTGATTCTTTATGATTTTATCTAAAAGAATCACAATATAACTAGGAAGACATTTTAAATACCACACATGTGTTCGTGGCCCGGATTCTATTTTCTCATCAATCAATCCCATTGACATTTTTCTTTTTCTTATCAATGAATAGATCTCTTTACTTGTATGACTTAGATGTCTCGTATTTCTCAAAAGTGATTCAATTGATGGGATTTGGAATGAGATTGATGATCTCGATGAGGTGATATTCAATCTTGTTTCTTAGAATGTATTGATTTGACCTCTTAAGCGGGACCAAGCATGTTGCCACGACGAGAACCCGTATTTCTTCTAGAGAATCTCTAATTGTTCGAGCAACTAGAAAGAGATTCTTTAACTAGAAATAATTTGGTTGAGATGTAGGATACCTATCCGGAGGTTTCATGACTCAATCATAGAAAATGGAATCATTAAAGATTTTACCTTTTGAACTCTGTTTGTAACTCCCTAGATGCCCGAGAAACAAAGGGAAGATATGTATGAATGAGATATCCAGCAACAAGAAGAAGGAAAAGGATTGAATAGAGGAAATCCAGTGCATTTGGCGATCTCAGATGTGTCGATATCAATGGTGACTCATTATTTCAATAAATCATTTCTTTGAACAGAAGAAGATTATCTAAACACTTACTCGAGATCTCACTTATCACATTCCATTGTGGAAGACACAATTTTTACGAAGAATTCGCCATGATATACGATCCATGCATAATATTAGGAAAAATGGATACAAAGTCTTGACTGCTACTTAGTATTGGCAATAGTTCTAAAAAAGTATCTAAAAAATATCAAATTTAGATATTTGTACCCTATCGATGTAAGGAACCATGGAATATATGTTTGGAATAGATTCCATTTTGAGATAGTTGAAAAAGCACTATCTCGTTGAAAGGTTCTATACGTCTGCCCTTTCTCAATGCATTTCTTTAGATAAAGACTCCATTTTTTCCTCTTTTCAGATGATAAATCTTTCTCAGAACATGGAGTGTGAATCAAACCCATGTTTGAATTGAAATTGAGATACTAATGCAAGTTCTTCCCTTCTTAATCATATAGATTCATATCTGAAAGAGGTTGACAATAAGTTCTTTCAAAATTGACTATTTTCCCCTCTGTTAGAGGTGTTCCAGAAATGTCTGAGATCGAGTAAATAGCTTTAAGAACAATTGGATTGGATCGACTTGGAAAATGGAAACATTTGTACAAGTTATATGTTTCGTCACCACTTTGTGGAAAATCGTTAGGTATGAATATGTTAGATACCTGTGACTTGATTGGTGAAATAGTATGTCTGCCCCCAAAAGGCATGTTTTTTTAACCACGCACTAAGAAAATATTTAGTTGCGAATGAACAAAATATTGATATGAGCCTTTTCCACATAAAAGGGGAATCTTGTGTTTAAATAGAAGCAGAAGTGATGTGGATTATTCAAGAATCAAAGTAGGTTTGCTTTATAAAAAGAAGATATCAATGAACTTTTATGAAATAGTTTCACGGGATTCAGCTAATTGTCTTGATCGGGGAATATCTTTGGAATGAGTCAATCATCCACTTTGGTATCTTATTGAACAAAAATGGTTATATTGTTCCTCCAGCGATCAAAATTTCAAATTTTGGGAAGTATCACGATCGTCGAATAAGAAGGGTTTCAATTTTTCAAATGAATAATTTGAATGCCTATTGATTCTAACAATGATTGCGAGTTGATAATTCGGACCTTACAATTCTTCATAGATGTAGATCTCGGACATATGAATGGGGATATTTACGAAACTCACATAGAAAAAGGAAGTGAGTTAGACAAAATAAAACAACTTGGACAAAAAGTAGTGACTTGGACAAAAGAAGCGAAGTGACTTAGACAAATCTTTTTGTCGATAACCTCGAACAATCAATTCAATATTGATTAATATGTCGATCGAGCGATTACTTGAAAATGGCTTTTTGCTCCGAAATGGTATTACAAATGTTAGTGAAAACTCTTGCTCCCATTGGACCATTTGTATCTAGATGCATCGGGATCGATTCATGGATCTCTCCGTTTGAGAAATCAAAATAAGAGTCTCGAACCATTTCTTGACTCTTTTTCAAATTCGATAAATATTGGTGGATCATATTTTCATTATAGTTACATGATTGAGTATCCTTTCCTAGTTTATCCCTTTGAATTCCATATTGAAGTTGCGATCGGATCTATTCATTAAAAATATTGATTCAATATATTTCTTACATACCCATGGGTACTATATTGGATTTGAATTAGATTTGAATCAATCTATATTTAGTATTGCCTCAATTATGTTGTTGCTAGCAAATACAACTATTTTTGGTTTTGAATCTTGAAATCATTCCCATGAGAGATCTGACCCATTTTTACGATATTTTGAGAAAAAGATTTATTCTCTTCATAAAAAATAGGAGCTAGAACCAATAAAGATTTCTTTTTCGATTCATCCTTGGCCTCTTTAAAGAATTGTTTTGATCGATCCACGGGAATCAATAGAAAAGCAAATCCCTTATGATACACCATATCCTGCTCGGTTATTGATAGAGTAGATAGATCTACCATTTTGTTGTGATCAAAGAAGCAGTACCAAATATGCCCCTAGGAAGATAAGAAGTAGTCAGAGTTGTAATTGTGCGTACCTGTAAATAACTCAAACGTGACAACGGGATGATGACAATCTTTGCGATTGTTATTGATCAAGAAGGAATCCAAAAGGAACTCAAATTTTTGGTGCAATTGCCCAGGAATTGAGAGAATTAAATTTTACTATAATAGTTTCATTAGCTCCCGAGGTATTATAAAATGAAATTGTAATATGTTTCGAGTGGGGTATTTGAAAGAAATAGATTAATTAGTAGATTGTGTCTCTTGCATATATATTTAATAATTTATGTCATATTGAAAAATAAATTAGTAAAAAACACGTTTATTATATCAAATTTGGCGACCCCAATTTTTAGTTCATCATGGAAAGGGACACTATTCTTTGAGATAATAACTTCTATCTGAAATGTTGATATGGATCGAAAAGGGTGGTTCCAATAGCATCTACTAATATTACCCAAAATATTGTTCAAATACTTTTACGAGAGGGTTTTATCGAAAACGTGAGAAAACATTGAAAAAACAACAAATACTTTTTTGGTTTTAACCCTGCAACATAGAACAAATAGGAAACAACCCTATAGAAATATTTTAAATTTAAAATGAATCAGTCGACCTAGTCTACGAATCTATTCTAATTAACCATGAATTACGTGAATTTTAGGTAGAATGGGGATTGTAATTCTTTCGGCTAAGGAATGGAAATCTTTCTCTATTACATAAATCTAATTTTCATTTCATCTAGGAAAATCCATCTTTTTCTCAACAATGTCTTTGACATTTGATCCGATAGCGTTAGTTAGATAGGACAGTTTGATAAATACTAATAACTCTCAGATAGAGTATTAGAACAGAAAGATCCATTAGATAATAAACTATTGGTTTAAGTAATCTCTGACAATTAATCAACAATTCGAAGTGCTTTTCTTGCGTATTCTGGATAAACCAGTGTTTATATATAGATGTAGGAGGATCTGTTTGGGAAGTAAGCCTCTTTGACCTCTCTTCATCTTCAAATAATTCTCAATGTGAAAACACGAGCTAGGGGGCTGATCTTTGAATAGGAAAAAGAGCGGATCTGCAGGGTCCCAAATGAATTGGTTTATTCAAAAAAGGCCTTGAGATCTATCTCGTGTCTCGTACTACATAGTTCCACTCTGTAAGAACCCCAAATCATTCTCTTGAAGCTCGTCTTGTTCATCATAAATGATCTGTTTGCCTAAATGACCTAGACCAATAGGAAATCCCAATTCATTGGGCCTTTTGATACAATCAAATAGATAGCCCCAAGGATGCCATATTCTGAGGTGAATAAATCCTCATGCGGTCGAGGATCCTTTTGTCTCCTTCTTCAAACTCGATTCATATTTTCATAGAAATCTACGATCAAGGACGGACTAATAGCCCTTTTCCATCATATCTAAGGGATTCCTCGGTTCGGGCCAAAGCAATGTCACTCGATCATTATCAAGTAGATGCAATCTTTTACGCTGTGTAGATCCCGTGAGGGCCCTCTACTTCTAATAGGCCATGCACTAGATCGAATCATTCTCAACGAGTCCATAGAAGTGATCCATTTTTTCATCGTGTATGGATAAAGACCAAAGATCTTGAGCGACCGATTTGGCAGAACAACTCAAAAGATAAAGAAGTATTATTAATCTCTTCATGCTCGTTCCAAGATCGAAGTACCATTTGTTCAAATAAGTGTCCCCTTCGTTACATGATTTCTTCTTCATATAGATAGATATAGGATCTATGGGGTAATAACATAGAAGTATATTTTGTGCTACAACCTTTCCTATCTGATATAAAAGGATCCCATGATCCGCAACCGATCTTACTTGGGATCACAAATCCCAAATTTGTCTCTAAAGAGTGGATCTAATTATATTAGTGTCTATAATTGATTTCTTCTGTGTAATACTAATCGATAGGAGCTCATCAGTAAGTGCTACAAGATCTCGTGCATTGGAACCCATGGTTATGGACCCGAATCTGTTAGTATGGACTATTTTCTTTTCCAAGTGAAATCCCCTAGTATATGAAAGAGTGAAAAAGTGCTTTTGTTGTGGCGGAATAAGAAGCCTTCGTATCTTAATGCATGTATTTAATTTATTCGGAGCTATTAGAGTGGGATGCACTTTTTGGGGAAAGTGAGTCAAAGCAATAACAAGAATATTTCTAGTAGAACATCTTTCATAGTCCCTGGAGAGATGGTTCACTAAAAGATCGAGGGATAAGTCATTCCACTTATTCACATCCAGATCATGAATGCTTGGAATCCATATTATGCAGGGAGACATTGCTTTTACTAATTTGAATGGAAGGGTGATAAAAAATAGGTCTATTTCCGGCATCATATCCATAGTTAGCCCATTCATGCAAGTTAGCAGTTCCAGCTCCGTATCAAGGTCACGGTCGATATCGTCACAAACATTAAGAATGTCACTATCATCAATACCGTCACTATCATCAATATCAATCTCATCAAGAAGAAAACCTTTAGACTTGTTATTCAAGAACTTGTTCAGAAATACCGTAATGAAAGGAACATAGCAGTTTGTCCCTAGGTATTTGACCAAATAGGATCGTCTAGTTCCTATATAACCTATCACTAAAATGCCACATTTGGTTCCCTTGTTGTGTCACGACGTTAACTAAGGCACTTCTTGGGAGGTAACCCATGTTTTTAATGCTTTAGTTTTTGATTTTGAATAACGGGTGTTGATTGTATATGTTGAAAGGTGAAAAGTGTTGGAAAATGGGTAATTTGGCGAGCAAAGTCCATTAGGCAACTCACTGCAAGCAGTCGACAAGCCTCGACTTGGACAGCTGTTGGAACCACCATGCCTTAAGGGGATTTTGTAAATCTCGGCGGGCTAAAATATTAATCAGCGACTTGCCCAACAGGTCGGCGAGCCTTAATTTGTCGACCGTTTGAACCCCCAAAATTTGTTGAAGGTCCTATAACACGATTTACTCCATCAATGGTGTCGCGAACTAAAATGTTTTAAAGGCCAAACGGTTTGACATTTCAAAATCCTTCATCTTCTCTCATTTCTAACTCTCGTACCTTCTCACCTGAAATTTAAATCTTGCATATTTTATTTTTTGACCCGCATTTTTGTGTGAAATGTTGCTTGGAATTTGTGAACTTTGTCACCTAGCTATTCAAATTTTAATTTCAGCATACGAGTTGGTATTCCGAACCCTGTACTTTAAGTTTGTTGCTTAAATCAAATGCAATAGGCAATTGGGTGTTGTTTGATGTTGGGTAATTGCTTTATGAGTTTTATGTGTTGGATTGTCTGTATTTTGTGTAAATATGTGCCTATAGTCTTAAAATTGATCTATTTGCGTGTCTTGTTTGATAAAATTGGTTCTAAATTGTTGGTTTGTGGTTTATTTGTGTTGGGTCTAGTGGGGTGAAGTCTAAGTAACCCCAAGTTGTGCCAAACAATGTAGTTTTCTCAATGATGGAGCATTTGACGTCATTCTTAAGGGCATAAGTCATCAAATGACCAGTTTTTTCCAAATCAGGGGAAGTCTAAGTACCTCGAGGGCATGGGTAGTATGGGTCTAGTGCTAATTGAATAGTGTATGGGTTTATTTTGAAGCTTGGGGTTGAAAACTGGCACGTTGAGCTATTTTTCAACCAACGTTGAGCTTGCCGAGTGGTTCAGCGGTTCGCCGAAGTCCCCCTCAGATAGCCTTTAATTTCAAAGTCTAGTAAAAATTATTCTGTATCTTTCGGTGAGATGCCTGGGCTTGCTGAGTTTACTTGGAAACTCATCGAAAGGTCTTCTTGATCACCCTTTTTGAGCCCCTAACCCTTAAAATATACTGTAATTTTCTGTGGGCTATTTCTAGCTTGCCAATTGGTGTCGGTGATTCGCTGAATGGCCCTGAACATCACCGACCTGACTTGATTATGGAAAATTTTTGCACTAGTACTTTTGGCAAGCCCGATCTGGCTCGCCTTAGTGACTCGACGACTAGTTCAGCGAGTCTTTCTACAACTAAATGTCTGCATTTTTCTTAGACTGCTTTTAACATTTTCCTATGTGTTTTGCAGATATGGCTAGGACAAACTTGGATGATAGTTACATGTCTCCCCAAAAGCGGGCATTAGGGATTGTGATCAATGAGAAAGCATTTGCTTTCGGTGCAAAGAGCAACAAGTTACCTCTGAATAGAGGCAAGGGCAAGGGAAATGAGCCCATGTTGAGACAGAGCATAACTCCGGTGTGAAGAGCCATTTTATTCTCAAGCTTCATTCTTGGGCACGAGGATAATAAGTTTCTCTGAGGCCGGTGGCGAGCTACGTTCCAAAGCTCGCCATGATCCATCTAAGATTCTGAACCAACCCCTGCGCCAGATTCAATCGGCTCCAGCGTAGGCGGTTGTTCCACCACCACGATTCAAGTCCTCCTCCACGCTTACTCGGCCGGTTAAAAGATAAGGGATTGAGGCGACCTTGGAAGAAAAGAGGTTGTCCACGGATGGTGTAGTGGGCGGGCGTCCTCTGATATGGTCACTCTCGGTTCCACAAGTTTGAGGTATTCACGGGCCCAGTGGCCCATATATTCCTACATGGAGTGCAGGAGTTTTATGCTACTTAAAGTGACACAGTACCCCAAGGAAAGAAGAAGGCCAGTGCCTTGGTGAGTGGAGTCTATGATCTTTTGATGGAGGAGAGTGAGATGTAGCGATGATATCAACATTGTATTTGAGAGGGCCGTCGGCTTTGAGTACAAGTACCATAATATGATCACTTCATAGACTCTTAATGACCTAAAGGTCTGGTTAGCTCCCCTAATTTACGACACCACCCGAGGTGGATTGAAATTTCTGATGCCTATCGAGAAGAAGGATCTAAAAATAGCGATTCGGTACTAGTTTGGATTCATCAGCTTAGGCATGCCATCGCGAGCAGTCCATTCTCCACCACCCAAAGGCGGCATGTTTTGGGTCTATCATAGCTAGGAAGAGGCTGAATTTAGGGTTGATTATCAAGCAGAAATGGCCATGAGGGCCAAGCAGTGAGCCTCCCTTCCATTCTCAGTACTCATTATAGAGTTGTGTCATAGGGCTAGAGTTCTTCGTGACGAGAAGTGGGATGTTGAGGTTACACCCACTTCGTCCACTGACATCCGGTGTATAGAGGCTGAGTACACCTGACGAAGGCGATAGGAGAAGCGGCCGGTGGATACATCCCCAGAGGTTGATATTGATTCATTACCTACAAAGGCAACTTTGCCTACTCCGGGCCTTCAGGTATTTCTAGTTACACTCCTTCTTTTGAGGCCCCGAGTTCATTTGCTTCACCCCCGCCCCCTAGAGCTGCTGTTGGTTCTACTACCTCAAGGCCTCTGATCACCCAGGCCATGCTTCTCAAGATGGGGCACCTATCCCATTCTACCGATGTGCGCGCTTTTCAGCTAGAGGTTGAGGTTCCCTGGATTATTGAGAGAGCTATTGTTATTTCACTGACACCTTTCAGGGCTTCCATTGATGCTTTCATAGAGAGAGTAGAGATTTGTGAGAGAGGGCAGGGTATTACTACTTACGTGATGATTTTTAAAGTCGATGTTTCTGAGCTGAGAAAGGATGTGGACAATCTGAAGTCCACAAACTTCACTTTGTTATTTGGGATGGTGTAGATCCCTAGTGATCAAAGTTGAAGTTCCAGCCGGTGCTGAGGTACCTTCGACTACCACTAGAGATGATACTTTGGAGTATGTTGTTGCTGTTGAGTTTGAGGCCGAGATAGATGAGGAACAACGTGAGGCATGAGATGCGGCTGTTTATGAGGATTTGAGAGACTTAGAGGGTTCTATGTTTGAGACAGCCCGACAGGCCTCTTTGAGAGACACTACTATGACAGGCTCTAGTGGAGCTACAACTGATGAAACATAAGACACTAATGCCCCGACAGATAGAGCGACTCAGATGTAAACTTCACTCTAGGCATAGCTTGGTAGGATGAGTTTCCCCTCATTTTCTATTATTTTGTGATACTTTATGTAGTTTTTGTTGCATTTGAGGACAACTGCTTCTTTTTGTTAGGTGGGGTGAGGTATTTCCATACCTACCTCTTCTGATTTGATATGTTTAGTGAATATTAGTGTATTTTGTTTATATATATATATATATATATATATATATTTATTTATTTATTTATTTTGATCTTGTGGATGTTTTAGTTTGTGGCTCATAGTTTTGAATGAAAATGGTTTTCGAACCTAATTTTAAAAATTTTGCTACCTCTTGTGTTTATGATTGATCCTATTCTTATGCAATTTGAGTATCAGTTTTGATCAATAGCGATGACTTAAATAGTGCTCTTAATTGAACGAAATGAATGTGTGGCTACGATGAGGCAAATGAAGTATCATAGGCAATGTGTGAATTTTTAGCATCTCGTTGTGACTAGCCGATTGTAGAATGAGTCTTTTGTGATGAACATTGCACACTCGCTAGAAAGTATGTATTCTTGTTTGATATTTGTACCAATGCCTTGTGTGATGAGATTACTTTGAACATTGTGTGTGATGACCCTAGAATTTGCCTGTTGGTACAGTTGATTGAGACCAAGCATTTGAATTGATCTTAGGCAACAATTTTGAAGAGCGAAAACATTTTGACAATATACCTCTTGTGTGGCCAAACTTGTGAGATGTGTGAACCTTGCTTGAACCCTCTTTAGCCTTACCCTTTTCTTAGAAGAAACTTGAACGATTGTGACCTCTCTTTATCCATTCACCCATAACTTTCATGAAGTATGGTTTGTTTGAATAGCCAACTTTGGCCAAAAGCCTAAGTTGGGGGTATGGTAAAAAGGGAAGGAAAGTCAAAAAGTGTGAGAAATCCCGCTTTGAGTAATAGTTTTGGAAAAGATGGAACCCCTCCATGTAAAAAAAGAGAAAAGAGAAAAGAAATGAAAAAGAAGAAAAAAAAAGAAAAAGAATGAGAAAGTTGTGAAATAAAGTAGTGGAAATTGCTAAAGGAATGGGATATCCAGTAGTTAATTTGATGTTGAATAATAAGGTAGATTATGAGCATGTTTGAAATGTTAAAGAAAAGGAGGAAAGTGACGTTCAGACCATACTTCATGAAGGTAGAAGCCACTAAGCCTAAAAGGCCATACCTTCACACTCAGCCCCATTACAAGCCTTGAAAAGACCTTTGTGATCTTGAGTGAGCTGAAACGAATGTTGATTAGAAAACAAGGGCAATCCTATGGGTTAAGTCATGCATGTGTTCTTCTTTGTGAGAGTGAGAGTTGTATGTGAATCCGGGACTATAAATTGTTGTAGAAATTTTGTGTGAATATGTAATCATCTTTGTCGTGAGGGCATTTGAGTACCTTTGTTGAGCTTGAACTTGCATTTGAAGCAAGTACTGTGAAATTGAGATCTTTAATAATGGTGAGTCATAATTTGAATCTTTGAGTGCACAACTAATCAATACATTTGACAGTTGAACCTTGTTCTGTACATTCAGGTTGAGTTTTATGCACTATTTGAGACATCCTTTTGAACTCACGATCTTGAGTTTTGACTTGACAAGCAAAAGTTTAAGTTGGGGTGTTGATGAGCCTGAGATTTGGACTCATTTAGGGCTTTGTTTTGATAGTTTTAGTGTCCTCAAATGCCTAATTGATGCTATAAACTGATGTTAAAGCCTTGATTTTCAGGTATGTGGATTAAGGAGCAAAGCAAGAATGCGAACATGCAAAAAGGAACAAAACAAGCTGAATAAGTGGAGAAAGGCGAGCTAGGTGATCACCAAGACCACTCGGTGACTCGCCGAGTGGCTCTTCAGTCCACCTAAAGTTCCAGTGTGCCAGCCTTGAGGGAAGAAACCAAGTCGGCGATACAAAAAGGGGCAGTCAGTGAATCGCCGATAAGTTCCATGATAACAAGATTGATGGCCAAAATTTATAGGACATGAGGATGTTGAGACCCAATGAATAAAGGTGATAGAAGAGAGCAAAGGGTGGTTCGCCAAACCACTCCACGAACCCGACTTACCTCACGTAATGGCGATTCGTGGCTAATTTTTGGCGACTATAAATAGAATTTTGAACTATGAATTAAGGATCTTGCTACCATTTAGAATAGTTGTCTTTGAAGTTTGAGAGTTTCTTTGTAGACTTGAAGGCTTTTTGAAACTCAATTTGGAGATTTTGCAAGTGGGTTACTAATTTTCTTCAATTTGGAGCATTGTAAAGGCTTGAATACTCTTACCCAGTTGATGGTTAATCGATTTCGTAACCGCTTTTCCCTTTCTATGATGCTTTGGTAAAACCCCAATTCTTGGGGTGTGATCATGTGATTATGGGTTGAATGAGTTTATGAGTATTGTTAATTACTAGTTTAAATGCTATAGTGAAGTGGGTTTAATCATTAGTTGAGGTGTAATTTATGAATTACAGTTGCAAATGTAGTTTTATTTTGTTGTTCTTAGCTTCCTCAAGAGAGAGAAGTTTGGACCTAAGGTTTTTGATTATTGGTTTCTATATATTGGGTTGATATGGGTTCAACTCGAGAGAGTGAATCCTAAACCCAATCCTACCCATCTAGCTCGAGAGAGTGGATGAATTAAGGTGTTGGTTGTTCTTAATTGCTATGCTTATTGATGTTCGAAAGAAATCACCTGATTTGGGGTAGTTGTTAGAGAGAAACCTATCTCCCTTATAGTCTAGCCTACCTATTGATATTTAGTTGTTTACTAGTAGTTACAATTACCCATTTAGCGAAATTTGCTTATAATCGATCACATCCAAAGAATTCTTCTCCGTATTGTTATTTAAGTTTTGTGTGACTACTTTGTAGTTGATAATTGCAATAAAAAATCCCCCATTAGACATTCATGTCAGCCCTTTTAATTTGTTTCATGTCTTTTTAGATAATGTATATTCCTATAGCTAGTTAGATCACGTTTGTACTTCTTAATTGAATTTGAACACGTGCGGTCCCACGTGGTACGACCCCAACTAATTTGTTAGGTTTTACAACCTTAACGGTCGTTTGTACCTATAATTGGTGAGGTGTATTCGACACGTTAATCATGGATCCACTAACTAATCATCATAGGAGGGCACATAGTTTATGGAATAAAGAGATTGTTACTTGAAACCCAACCTCTACTAACAAAAAAGCATCCATCTCAATGTCAATATCAACTTGGTGCTAAGCATAATTCCCATGGAATAGTATTTTTTTACTTATTCTCATTATCCATCGAAAGACATGTTATCTTGTCAATCCAAGCTAGTTTATTAGGATAACTCTTATTCATTGATTAAATTAGGTGAGAATAGCCTTTCAACCTAAGAATCCTTTGTATGTGAGAATATCTTTCACATCATGCTAGTATGTGTTTATGAGAATATCCTTTCACAACACAACATAAAACATCATCATTTTGCACTTTACTCTCAAATCACCCTTAACATTTTCATAGTTTCCATAAGATCATGCATAAACTCGTACTTTGCCCTTTCAAGGTTCAAACCTTACTTTCAATCACCACATCTTGAATTCAAGCATTAGATAGGGATTTTATCATAAATTCATGTAATTCTATTACTTCATACGTTAGATCATAAAACTCATGTTTCATAATCAACAACCCACATCATATGATCACAATCTGGAAAACATGGGGGCTTTTCATAGATTCATAGGGGAAACATCATAAAAGCATTGTAAATTATCAATTCATGAATATTTAAAAATAATTAAATTATTAAGATCAATAATCAAAAGAACCCATGGTGTTTGAAGAAAACCCTAGCTAATTAGAGAATTCTACCATTTGAAATTGAGGAATTTTGGGTCTCCATAATTGAAAGAGATCTATGGATGAAAACTACCATACCTTGAATCCAAATGCTATCCTTTAATGGAGAAATTGAACCCTTAGCTTGAAACCCTAGGTGAAATCTTCTTTTTCTTCTTTTTCAAGTTTTCTAGAGAGAGAATATTTAGGAGGATATTTGATATCATTTGGTGAATTTTGAAGAATGAATTAATTAGGGTGAATTTGGGGGTAAAAAGCATTTTATAAGTGTTCTAAATGTAGGCAAAATGACATAGTATAGGAATTAATTAATTAGGAAAAGACCCAACTAGCCCTGAAACTTAATTGCAACACGAACCCTGACTCACCACGTGATCGAAGGTGGACCTACGGTCCTTCACTGCGTGCGTGGTTGGGTGGTGCAGGACTTGATTTTTGGGTCTTGAACCACGGCCCCTAGACCACGAATTGTGGACCTAGCGACGATCAGTAGGTCTAGTCGTGGTCCTGAACACAGGCACTTTTGAGTGGCCAACCACAAACTCCACCTCGGTCCATGTATCCACCCACGGACCGTCATGGTCATGTGAGTGGCACCTCTGATCTTGAATTTTTGGTTCATTACCTTTTTTTATATCTGAGTGTTACAATGGATCGTATCGCCTCAAAGCGCAACCAATCTCTCAAAAATCACGGTAGGGATAGTCACAAAGGTACACGTGGCTTGTGACAATGCAGCTGGTGGTGGTGGTGCCCCTGCTGATGGTTTTGAAGATACACTGTGCTCACTATCTTCTTGAGCAAGTGTTATGTCAACTGATACATGCGGTACTACAACCAATGGTCCCACTACTCCGGTCATTGTACCAAACAGGCGGTTTGCCACGTCTTTTATTTTAGAAGTTGTGGTGAACTTAGATGCTTTAACCCACTTATAGACCAACTTATTCGGGGGGATGTTATCCCGCAAACAAAGCTTACCTATCAGAAAAAAATTAGCGCTCTATCCTTGCTCTCTGTGGTGATGATCTGACCCACATTCATTGGATACCCGACCATGAGACAGGTGACCAAGAATGCAAGTGAACGTTACAATGTGTTGTCATTTACTACAGGTCGCAAATGAGCACAGACTATTTCCCACAAGACCATGGCAGGAAAAGAGAGTAACGCCTTCGTGATCTGTACTTCTACCCCCGATACCTATACTACATACTCCCCCTTTGGGGCAGCGTATCTCTCAATCCATCCCATGATACACTCTCACGAATTGGGATCCTCCATCTTCGTCTCACTAGTCACGACACGGTGTTTACCCATAAATAATCCCACTGGTGCTTGTGATGTGTGCTCTTGGCCATGTAGCATCCTGTTGATCGTGGTAACAGAGGTATCCATTATCTGACCCCTCACCGAAACTGTATCTAATAGTGTCCTCATATGGCTGTAACTATTTTATGTGCCCGCTTTGTTGTCTTTGTATCTACAGCAACGAAGAGGCATAAAACTCCTTGGTTATATGGCGTGTCAATACTCCTGGTGCATTATTCATCCATTCAAACTAGTACATTTCGATGTATGCCCCCACCACGCTGTTTTCGAGAATAATGGCCCACCCGCCAAACCCTTTAGCCTTTGACACTATGCTATGGTTGAAGAATTCTTCTGATCTTTGAACCATCCACATCCAGCAAAAATAGTCAATGATTGGTTGGCGGACTATTGGGTCAGATTCCCACTGATGGACATATTGTATCATCGGTGCTCCTCGATATCATCATCATCCTCTTCCTGAGCCTCATTACATTTTTTGGCGTCTGTATCATCTTCTGCACCTTCCTCTTGTTGAGGTTCATATGCATTCTCCTGAGAACCTCTATCAGAACCCTCACCACTCTCAAATTGACTACCTTCCTCTTTTGTCTGGGAAGGGGTATGCTCTATGATAGCTCTCGCTGTTCGTGATGTAGTAGCTCAAATGGAGTGATCCTTAATTTCAGTGTTTATTTAGACCTTCGAGCTACGAGATTCATCCTTATTTTCACTCTTAGTTGGTGAGGGTGGTGGTGAGGTATGTGGTGATGCAGTCTTTCTTCGTGGCACAATATCACCTGAAGAACAAGATTGGGTTAAACATTGCATACCTGAAATTACACACTACAATATGATGCCTTGCCTTAAGAGTGTCGTCACCTAATCTATCATTGGGAAAGGTCACGTAGTAAAAATGGAAAAACAAAAAGTACTTCAAGAAATAAACAATTATTTTTCTTTAATAGGACACTAAACAGTCTGTGATAGGCACCACGGCTCGTCTAGGCCACCGTGATAGGATCCAGTGTTTAGTACTGCACTGTTGAAACTATCACACGAGGTATCGCTATCTGTGGTGGGAACCACGACCTATTATGTCATTCTTGATGAATTTCCAATGTATCAAACACCACTAAAGTGTGGTTCACGAGGGGTTTCACGGTTCGTGCTTCCTTGTATGGTCTGTGAAGCCTCCTGTGTACTTACACTTGGGAATTTTTTAATCTTTTGCACACCAATTCAGTTTGATCATTTCTGAAAATATTATTCCCTAATTTTTTAGCACAACAACACACTTATTGACACAACTCACACATATTATTTATGAATATCAACAATTTAGAATCAAGTTCAACAATTTCAACCATGCCTACAACTGAACTACTCCTCTTTTCCCAATTCGACTAATTTTATTCAACTTACACATGGGTACACAATTTAACTAATCAATTTGGACTCAAAAACATGACTACATCCTGATGCTTCTCAAAGCCCACACAAATATCACATACCCACAAAAGAATATCAAATAATTTTAGCTATTTATAGTAAACCCAATACTTAGAACTCCCAAAACTCAATTTTTCAAGTAAGAATAACAAAATTTAAACAAATATTAGTAGTTCTAACTTTATTATAGATAAGATCAAACTTATATCAAGTAGGGAGATGAACTTACTTCAAGATTTGCTCGATAAATCACACAAGATGTGGAAGATGATTTGATTTTATGGTTTCCTTGCAATGTAGATTTAGGTTTCGATTCCTCTTTGATTTTGATTTATGGATGATGAAAAATTGTTATAATGGTGACGAGGTACGTTACAAATGGAGAGAAAATGAAAGAATCCAACTCTTAGATCTTGGGATGTATTTAAAATCAACCTTTTGTCTACTGGGTTGTGCTGGTCGGGTCAGGGATTACTGCAGACGTAAGTGTGACAAACAGTGATAGTGATATGAAGATCACCACGGTCCGTGTGGGTGGTCGTGGATATTACATGGGAATAAAACTGACCTGGGGGTTCACGAGAGGTCGAATCTTAAACCCTTCCATGAACCTTATTTTGCATTTTCGAGTAGGCTCCTTTAAGGAGGCTAATGACTCTATGGGCTGTGATATTGCTTGTGAAGAGCACCACGGCCCGTGTGGTTGTCTATGAAGGTCCTGCAAACC
Source organism: Solanum pinnatisectum (assembly GCA_035578085.1). NCBI lineage: Eukaryota > Viridiplantae > Streptophyta > Magnoliopsida > Solanales > Solanaceae > Solanum > Solanum pinnatisectum. The sequence continues at coordinate 25,255 of JAWPEI010000118.1, forward strand.
CCTGCTCCTCATTCCTTTGTTCAGCTCTTTCGTGCACACACGAATACATTGTGAAATTAAAAAATGAAAAACATGCTATAATTTTAAACTGCCTATTACAATTACAATCATAGGTTGCCTCCCATGAATCGCACAATTTAACATCGCGGCGTGAAGCAGGTTACTTGAATACTTAGACATCATCAAGCTGACTCTCCTCAACTATTTTAACCTCTTCCGGGACTCCGAAGTATGCTTTGACTCACTGTTCGTTGGCTTTGTACCTCTCATCTATGTTATTCTCATGTTTTATCACACCCGACTGAATTACCTAAGTTAATTTGAATAGCCTAGACCATTTGGATCTTAATTTCCATGGAAATAGATGAAGCCTTGAGTTGAAAAGTAGCACTAAGTCACTGGTACTGAAAGTCCTTTTGTCCATGTGCTTATCATGATATAGCTTTATCCTTTCATTAAAAAGTGCAGACCTTTCATAAGCTCTCAATCAGAATTCATCCTTTTCATTTATTTGGTCCAATCTCTGTTTTGCTGCTTCATTCCAACTTAGGTTTAGCTTCTTTAGCGCCCAGAGCGCCTAATATTCCTGCTCGACAAGCAAATGACATGCCTTTCAAAACACCAACTGGTATGGAGACATAACAATTGGTGTCTTGAAAGTCGTCTGATATGCCCATAGAGAATCATCCAACTTCCTTGCCCAATGTCTTCTATTGGCATTTACTGTAATTGTCAATATTGCTTTGATTTCCCAGTTCGACACCTCCACTTGGCCACTTGTTTGTGGATGATACGTTGTTTAGACTTTGTACTTGTTTAGCCCCATATTTTACCAAAAGTGTGCTTAACAGTTTATTACAGAAATGTGAAGCTCCATTGATGATAATAGCTCTAGGTGTGCCGAACCTTGAGAATATGTTCTTCTTCAGAAAACCACCAACACTTTTACCATCATTTTTGGGTAATTGTATAGCCTCAACCAATTTTGACACATAGTCTACTGTCACCAATATATACTTTTGCCCATAGGAGCTCACTAATGGTCCCATGAAATCAATTCCCCCCATATCGAACAATTAAACCTACAAAATATGTGTCATTTGAAGTTAATGACGACGATAGATGTCTCTTTGCCTCTAACATACATCACAACACTTGACTAAGTCGCCGGAGGCTTGATGGATTGTAGGCCAATAGTATCCACTCTTGAGTACCTTGTGGGCGTCGTGCACCCCCATGGTGACCACCTCCGGAGATGAGTGTGGACCTCTAAGATATTGAACATCTCGACCGGTACACATCGCCTAATGATATTGTCAATACACACCTATATAAATATAGTTCATCCCGAAATACTTACCCACATCATGTAGGAATTTCTTCCTTTGTTGGAATGTCAACCCATGAGGCATCAATTCAACGACAAGAAAATTAGAAAAGTCACCATACGAATGAATGAGATCAAAAGTGGCGGCTAGTACAGTCAGCGGGAATGAGTTAGTAATATCTAACTCAATCTCCAACCTAGACAGGTGATCATCCACCTAATTTTCCCTCTTCTATCTTTGACTTAAAAATTGAATTCTTGAAGTAGCGGTGATAAATGCTCAACTTCACCTCATCAAATACTAGGTGTAGGCGATCGTAATGTAGTATATAACCCAACAAATTAGTTGGGGTTAAACCCATAAGCAGTGGTCAAGTTTGAATTCAATTTTGAAGTTATAAATATGGTCTAATCGGTTATAGGAATAGAAATTATCGAATTAAATTAGATAAGTAAAAGGGGTGACACGAATGTCAGATGGGGGGATTGGTTTGTCAATTAACAACTATAACAATTATGAAAACAGGGGAATCAATAACTAGAGAGGAATTCTTAGGGATGTGATCGATTATAGGCTAATTTCACTTTATGGGTGATTGGAGTTTACTAACATTTGCTGAGTCTTAGTGGGCAGGCTAGTCTATATATTCAATAGCTTTCTCTCGAACAACTATTATGATTCAAGTGAGTTCTCTCAAACCTCGATAAGCTTAACACTACAAACAACCCAATACCCCAATTTATCTACTCTCTCGAGCTAGATAGGTTCAATCAAGCTTGGGACTTACTCACTCGAGCTGAACACACAACAACCCAATAACTACAATCATCAACCGAAAACCTTAGTTCTAAACCTCTCTATCAAGCAAGCCTAGAACACTAAGTTAGAATTACATTTGCAACTACATATCATAGATTAATACACATCTATAAATTAAACTCATTTCAAATCAACATATATATCAGTAAACAATAATACCCACAAGCTATATAAAGCAAATAATTACATGATCACACCCCAAGAATTGGGGTTTTAGCCACATATCATAAAAAGGAAGAAACAATTACAAATTATGTTATCCGTGAACTAGGTAATCATTTCCAAATCTCTACAATGCTTCAAATCAACTTAATTCAAAAACCCAATTGAAAATTCCTCAAAAAAAAAGTCTCAAAAGCTCTAAGTTCTACAATGGAAAACTCAGGAAAAACTGGATTCAACACTTTATAGGACTCAACTCTTTTTTTCTGCTTTTTAAACTTCAATTGATTCTTTCCCCAATTTGGCCTTCAGGACCATTAGGCGAAATAAGTTGAGCATCGCGATTAAGTCGATGAAGTGGTCGGTGCTCCATTCTATCGTCGGTTCACCTTGGCTATTTATCCTCATGGCTTTGTGACTTTAGGCGTCGGGATCGAGGGCACCGATCCATTCGGTTATCGCGAATGTCCATATTTCCATCACCAAGAAGATTCTTCCGTAACTGGAATCTTTGGAGATTTTGGCGAGCTAAACACCACTCGGCTCGCGAATGGTCTTAGCGATCACTTGGATTGCTTTTCTTTAACTTATTCAACTTTCTTTGCTATCTTTTTGCACTGATAGTGTCCTTGCCTTTCTTCTTCACCTTCATTGCTACAAATAAACATTTTAACATCCGTTGAGAGCATAAATTAGGCATTGATGACAATTAAACTATGAAAACAAAGCCCTAAATAAGTCAAAATCTCAAACTCATCAACACCCTCAACTTAAACTTTTTCTTGTGCTTAAGTAAAACTCAAGATCAATTAGTTCAATAATGATGTCTATAAGCGATGCTACTCAAGACTCAATAGAAATACACACAAGAGGTTCAAATTTCGGATGCAATGTTCAATTGTGCACTTTAAGATTGAAATTGTGACTAACTATCATCAAATAGACTCAAGCTCACAATGCTTGCTTCAAATGCAGGTTCAGGCTCAACAAAAAGCATTCAAATGCCCTGACACCAAGAATGATTCCATGCTCACACAAAGTTCATCAACAATTTATGATTTGGAAATCAAATACAACTCTCACATTCCCAAAGATGAAAACATGCATAACTCTACCCATAGGCTTGCCTTTATTTTCCTATCATCATTATTTTTAGCTTACTCAAGATCACAAAGGTCTTTCAAGGCTTGTAATAGGGCTGAGTGTAAAAAATCAAAGAAGTGCTCTCGGCTCATAATAGCAATCGAAAGAAGTGCTCTCGGCGCACAATAGTAAGGCAACAATTGTGACCGGAGAGTGCTTCCAAATCGGCTCACCGATGGCAACAACTGCACATACAACCACCCAAAATAGTTACACTTGCTACAGGGGAGGCGCAACAACTCACGCCTCTCACATTTAGGAGTTTCTTACCCCCAAAATTTTGTACTATTGTTGAGGAAACTGATGAGAGCAGTTTCGAAGATGTGATTCATTTGGAAAATGTAGCTGGAAATGATACTCCGATGAGGAGACTACATTTCTCTGATGCTGGCACCTCTACCTATCCTACCCCAGCTATGATGGAACTTGATCGAGGAAATCAGAGTAATGGTAAGCTCCTAAACTTCATTCCTTCTATGATTAAGGAATGTGTTATTACAATTCAAATTGAGGAGGAGGATAGTCGCTTACAAGTTAAAGTGTGGGAAACAACTTTAATTTGATATGTAATTAGGGATACCCCATACGAAGAGCAAATGACAGAGTACGCAAAGAAGGTTTGGAGTTTTGTGAAGGTACCAAAGGTGCTATACCATGAATATGGGTACTACATTTCTGAATTTCATACAATTACTAAGAAGGAGAAAGTATTGCAAGCCGAACCTTAGTTCTACGGGAAAAAACCTATGATTTTAAGAAATTGGGAACTAGATTTTGAATTTGATATATGTTTAGTCAAATACCAATTTGGGTTAACTGCCCATTTTACCTGTTGGATATTAGTCTGCAAACACACTGAGTAATATTGCTAGTGCAATTGGGAAACCGTTGTATACAAATGGATTTACTACCATGGTTGAGAAGATTTCCTATGCAAGGATCCTGATTGAGGTGGATATTTCGAAAACTTTGCCAGATGCTATTGTAGTTGAAAACCCATCTGGACCTTGGAACTAATCCATTGAGTATGAGTGGAAACTCAAATTTTGCAACAACTGTATGAGATTAGGACATATGGAAGATGAATGTTGGTATAAATAGGATCCAAATGAGGGTGAGACTGAGATAGATCACGTAGGGACTGCAGTGAAGCATGAAAAAGGTAGGCGGAAAATAGACAGAAAATGAAGAATGATTGCCAAATGGATACCTGTTCAAGCTCAAAATAAGGAGTTGATACAGCAAGATATTGATCCTGACCAAAGTTATGGAAAGGAACATGAGGTATCAAAACCACCTCGTGCACCTAATCCTGGACAAAGGAGTGGAAAGCAATATGTTGAGGAAGGCTCTGAATTGGGCAATCAGATGCAAATGGAGAGAAGTGCTGGCATCTGCATGCCATTCCTACCTACATGATCATCTCTACTAGGAACATTAGAGGCCATAACCAAGGCCACAAACAGAAGCAGGTTAAACTCTTTCTGAATAAACATAGAATAGATTTATTTGGATGTCTTGAAACAAGGGTAAAGGAGTATAAAACAACCTCAATAAGAATGAAGATAGCTCAAGGTTGGCAGGCTATGCATAATTATAATGGTGATAGTAATGGAAGGATTTGGATTTTGTGGAAGGCACACTTGAAGGTACAGATCCTTGAGGTCCATGAACAATATATCCATTGTCTGGTTAAAGATCCTGGAGTGTAGCTTAGCTTGTATGTTACTGTTGTTTATGCTAGAAATGAGATGCAAAAAAAAGAGGGACTATGGCAAGATATTATGAAGATTACTCTTCAACAACAACCCTTGGATTTTAAGTGGTGACCTTAATAGTGTCTTGGGTTCAGAGGATAGGTTGGGGCCCCTGTCTCACTGTAAGAGGTTCAGGGTTTCCAAAGAGCACTTGATCACCTGCAACTAACAAAGATTAGGGCTACTGGATGTCACTTTACTTGGTACAATAAACAAGCTAAGGAGAATAGGGTCTATAGCAAGATTGACTGGGAATTTGGAAATACACATTGGTTACATCAATGTGGGCATGTAAAAGCTGAATTTCTGAATCCCTCAGTATTTGACCATTCACCTATCTTGATAAATTGCAACAAGCAGTAAAATATCCATTCCAGACCATTAAGATTTTATACCAATGTGATGGAGCATTTCGATTTCCCTGAAATTCTTAAAAATGCATGGGGAGGCAGTGATAGGGAGTGCACTATGATGCAAGTTTGGAGGAAACTTAAGAAATTTAAAATGCAATGCAAGGACATGAATGCATATATGGATTCTTATGAACAAAAACAAAAATCATTGAGGGAAAAACTTGACATTTTGCAAACATATTTATAAACAAGCAATCTAGATCATAGTACCATAGAGCAGGAGAAGTAAATTTTACCACAGATTGAGAAGTGGAGTACTATTAAAGAGATTGCACTTAGACAAAAGGATAGAGCAATTTGGATAGAACATAGGGACTCTAATACTTAGTACTTCCATGCCCAATGGAAGATCAGGTCAAGCCATAACTCCATCTCATCCATTCATACTGAAGTAGGGACAAAATTGACTGATCCTAGGTAGATAGAGGATGAATTTACTGTTGTATTCAAAGGACTGATGGGGAAAAAAGCTACTAAGATGACATCAGTGAATATTGATGTGGTTAGGAAAGGAGTATGTCTCTGTCTTTGCAGAGAGAACTTATAAAAGAAATCATCACATCAGAGATATTGGAGGCCGTCAAAGATATGCCCAAAGATAAAGCCCCTGGAGTTTATGGATTTCCAATTGAGTTCTTTACTAAAAACTGGGAATTATTCCATAGAGATGTTATTGCAGTAGCTAAACATTTCTTCCATACTGGACATTTGTATACTGCTATAAATACCACAGTTGTGACTTTAATCCCAAAGGTACCTACTCCAACAAAGGTAAGAGATTATAGGCCTATTGCTTGTTGTACCAGTTTATAAAGGCTTATATTCAAAGTTCTTACAAGAAGAATAAAACATATGATCCCTGAATTGGTTGGCAAAGCTCAATAAACTTTTTTTGAAGGAATGAGTATAGTGGATAACATCCTGGTTAGTCATGAAATATTCAAAAGCTATACCAGGAAGTGGATATCCCCTAGATGTGTCATTCAAGTAGATATGAGAAAGGCTTATGACAATTTGGAGTGGGCATTTTTAGAAAAGTTGTTGAGTGACTTGGGCTTCCCTGCAAAGTTTGTTCACTAGATCATGATATGTGTGTCCACAGTCTCATATTCTTTGCTACTGAAGGGGGGTCTTACTGCTCCTTTCCCAGCTCAGACGGGTATCAGACAGAGGGATCTTATGTCCCCCTACCTCTTTGTCTTGGCTATGGAATACCTTGGAAGAGAACTCAGCCAACTGGTACTTAATGCAGATTTTAACTATCATCCTAGGTGTGAAAGAATGAACAGTATCAGATATGTTTTGTTGATGATTTGTTGATGTACTGCAGGGTAGATTTAATATCTATCAGATTGTTAAATGTTGCTTTTAATAGATTCTCTGAGGCATCAGGGTTGCAAACAATTAATGACAAAAGATCTATATATATTGCTGGAGTATCTAATCATACAAAGCAAGATATTGTAGATGCTTTGGGGTTCAGTTTGGGGACCTTGCCTTTTAGATACTTGGGTGTGCCTTTAGCCTCTAAAACATTGGGGGGTTAGTGCTTATTTACCCCTTATTGAGAAGATAACAACAAAAATCACATGCTGGTTTACTAAACTTTTGTCATATGTTGGAAGGTTAAAACTGATTAAAGTTGTATTATTTGGGGTTTAGTCTTATTGGGCTCAGATTTTTCTCATTCCTAAGAAAGTGCTGAAGGCAATAGAGCAACTATGCAGAACCTTTCTATGGACAAGTGTTCTGTAAATATCAAAGAAAGCATTGGTTTCTTTGACTAATATATGTCTACCAGGGGTTGCAGGTGGGCTAAATTTTATGAATCTTTCTACTTGGAACTCTGCTGCTATTCTAAAGCTTCTATGGGATATCAATAGGAAGAAGGATTGTCTTTGGGTCCAATGGGTGCATAGCTACTATATAAAGCAGGGTGATATTGCTCAAATCCGAATTCCAAAAAGTGCTTCCTGGGTTGTGAGGAAGGTACTGGAATCTAGAAATTAGTTAATAAACAGGCTAGGCAGCCATGGGACAATTCAACACCAACTTGGTAAAGCCCAACTTAGGGATAGATTTTCAATCTAAAATATATATGTAAATTTAATGCCTGCTCATCCCAAAATAACATGGAAACATCTTGCATTACATCCAAAGATATATCCTAGATATAAATTCATTCTATTGTTAGCTATACAGAAACGACTAGCAACAGTCGAGAGATTGCAGAAATTTGGAATCACTGTCCCCCCTGATTGTGTCTTCTGTAGCCAACACTTAGAAACATTCTCACATTTATTCTTTGAATATAGTGTGAACAAAAAGATATGGAATTGTATGCTACAATGGTTGGGGCACAACAGACAAATACAAGACTGGGAGACTGAAGTGAATTGGATGAGCCAGATTGCAAGAAGATAAGGTGGTGTTGCTGAAATCACAAGTTGTACGTTTACGATGGTTGTGAATATGCTGTGGACAGCTAGAAATTACATTCGTTTTAAAAAAAAGACCATTCTCTTTTGAACAGATCATTAAAGATATAGTGCTGCATATACATATTAGAGGAAGGAACAATTCAACATGGAGGGAATGCTTACAGATGCTAGCAAGATATCCCTTTTGAAGATTATAAAGTTTCTTATTTTACTAGTTTAGTGAAACTAGCAGGATTGATTGTAAGAGTAGCTTTTCTAGGCTACTGATGCTATACTTGTACAAAGTTTGGTTTTATGAAATGAAAGCTATACTATTGACCAAAAAGCATTTTAAAAAATGGGGCTGAGTGTAAAGGTATGATCATTTTGGTTTAGTTGCTTCTACCTTCATGAAGTATGGTCTGCAAATCAGTTTTGCTCTTTTTTCACACTTTATTTTTGAAACTCTTCTCTTTTTCAATCTTTTTCTTTACTTTTTCTTCTATTTTTTTATATGGAGGGGTTCCAACTTTTTCAACAAGATCCTTTAAAGGCGGATTTTTCATATTCCTTGATTTACCTTCTTTTTCACCACACCACCAACTTAGGATTTTGTCTTAAGTTTGCTACTAAAGAAACCAATACTTCATGAAGGTTATAGGTGATGGGACAAAGAGGTCAAAGTTATTCAAGTTTCATCCAAAGAAAAAGATATTCTCAAAATGTTCCAAGAAAGGTTCACACTTCTCACAAAGTGGCCACAAAGATGTATAATGTCAACTTTAGTTCACTCTTAACAAATTGTGCCTAAGATCATTTCAACCACTTGCTTCAATCAATAGATTGGACTAACGGGGTAATTTATAGGCATCATCAAGCATAATATTCAAAACAACGTCACCACACATGGCATTTGACACAATTATCAAAAAAGACTCAGCAATCTTAAGCTAGAATGAATGATAATCAGAAAAGACCAAATCAATCAACCGGCTAGTCACAACGAGATGCTAGGAGTTCACAAATGACCTATATAACTCGAATTGCCTCATCGTTGCCGCACTCTCATATCGTTCAATTGAAAGCACTATTCAAGACTTTGGTATTGATCAAAACGGACACTAAAATTTGCAAGATAACAACTACAAAAAACACATCAAGTGGTGGAAAATTTTCAAAATAGGTTCAAAACCATATGAAATTCAAAACAACGGGAAAAAACAATATATCAAAACCATATATATATAAACACAAAATACAATCCAACATTCACAAAACAACAATGGCAAACATCCACAAAACAACCCAAAAGAGGTATGTATCGAAATACCTCACCCCGCTAAACAAGCCTAGAAGTTGTCCTCAAATGCAAAGAAATAGTAAAAAAAATAGTCTACCAATAGAAATGGAGTAAAGAGAGTCATCCTGCCAGGCTAAGCCAGAATGAAGTGTGCATCGCTGTGACTCCATCTGTCTGGGCATAAGTGCTCGGCTCATCAACATCATTGGCTGCACTAGAGCCCACAGTCAACGTCTCTCTGAATGATGCCTAAATAGCTGTCTCAACCATGGCACCCTCCAGATATGCTAGGTCATCATACATGACAACATGTCTAACATCGAGCTTCTCCACATCCGTCTCATCCTTAGACTCCACGGTTGTGTCGTCTCTATAAACATCTCCGGTCATAGGAGCTGGAGGAATCTCTCAATTGGCCGAGATATATGTAATCAAGACCTCGGTAATCGTAACTATACCGAAAAGCATAGACAAATCTGTGGACTTCAGCTCGTCCATATCCCCTCAAATCAGCAACATTAGCCTTCATGGCTATCATAGTAAAAGAATCATCCTGACATGCTCACAGGCCTTTACCCTCATAGCAAGGACATCTAATGCAAGTTAGAGGCATGGGTATCAATCATCTCCTAATACTCTCTTATCTCAGCCCTTATCGGGGTCAAGACGGAAGCAATCGCCCCCTCTATAATCCCAGTGACATCGGTCTCAACCCAACAAGCATGTAGATTAGCGGATTAGGCTGGATGGCCCATATTGTACAGCATGACCTGGGTTATAAGAGTTGGGAGGCGGCGGCAGCAGCAACAAAAGTATTGGGAGGGAGTGTAGCAGTCGAACTAGGAGTAGCAGAAGAAGAAGGGTCGTATCGCCTCTGTCAGTAACATATCAACATCCACAATGGGAGACGTATCTAATGGTGTAGATCTCCTTCCATCGTCCTCATCCGACATGTACTCAGCCTCTACCTGTTGGATGTCAGTAGAGGAAGTGGGGTCATTTCAATATCCGTCTTCTCAATAATAGGGACATGAGCGCACCTGCACATCTCGGTGATCAACACAAGAAATGGAATGGAGGTCTGACTCTTCTTGGCCCTCATGGCCATCTCTTGCTCAATGAGCAGACACAAGTTCAATCTCTGTCAATCCATAATAGACCTGAGACACACAGCTTTTGGATATTGGAGGATCGACTCATTCTTCGAAGGCATGATTGTGCTGCTAATAAACCCAAACCCGTATTGGGCAGCCATGTTTAGGTCATTCTTCTCAATCTGTGCACCTACCTCGATCTACCTCGGAGTTATATAAAAAAATAAGGGGTGCCAACCAATCCTTTAGACCATCTAGGGTCTTATTCTTTATAAGGTCAATGTAGTCATGCATGAAGTCACACCCGAGTACTTAATTGATCTCAATGATGCTACACTTTACTTTCTTCCCCTGAACCACTACGAAGTCAACCGGCTTAAAGGCACTTGCCTTCTTCTTTCCCTTTGGCACCAACTCCCTGTATGCCGAATAAAACTCCAAGACCAAAGTGGGGATTCAAGGGCCTCACGGTTTAGTAAAAATCTCAAATTTGTGGAACTTCAAGGTGTTCCACACCTAAGGATAACTATCTACCACACCATTGGTAGACAACCACTTTTCTTCTAGAATGGTCCTCAAACCCTCAAACTTTAGTCTGTTGAGTTACTGAGGAGGAGGACCTTGAACTGGTGGAGCCTGTATTACTGCATGATCTTGATCTAGAGGAGGAGGAAGAGGTGTATAAGGCACCGAGATCCTGGATGGATCATTCATAGACTCAGAGAGTAGCTCCGCCATCCTTGCCTGTAGGAGCTAGTCGTCCTCCAGTTCAGATACAGAGGCTGGGAAAATGTCTCTTGAATGGCCCTCACTCTCAGAATTAGTGAGGTGAGTGGCATATACACCCTCGCTGTCAGAGCTCCTCTTCATAAGTGTGGGTTGTACAAGGCCTTTTCCCTTGCACTTTTCCCATTTAGGGGGATGTTTCATAGTCGGGCCTGAGGAGGCGGCAACCTCCTCATTTATAACTATTCCTACTGCCCGTTTTCGGGGCGATTGATTCGTTCTTGTGACTTTAGGTCTAGAAATTTCTTCAAAACAAAACCACACACATTATATGCAATTCAAAAAAAATCCAAGTATGCAAAACTGCAAAGAAAGACTTGTTGAAATGCTCAACGAGCCAACGAACCCCTTTGGCAGCCAAGTCGGGCTTGCCGAAAGTTCCAGAACAAAACTATTAAAAATTAACATAGGTTGCCAATGACTAGGGCCAAATCGACGGATCGCTGACACCATACGGTGAACAAGTAGTAGCTCGCCGTATGTTACAGAACAAGTTCAGAAATTAGGGGCGCATAACGGCGATCAGAAGGTTCTTTCGGCAAGTCTTTCAGTGAACTCGGTGAGGTCAGGAATATTACCGAAACTTAAAAAACTCAAACTACCAAAAGGGAGAATTAAAGGTGATCTAGGGGACTTTAGGTGAACCATCGAACCACTCAGCGAGCTCAACCCATCTCTCCGAGTAGTCTAATTTTCCAGATTTGTACCCCAACCTTCGAGATCTAAACCGCAGCCAATGAAAACAAAATTAAATGATTGTTCCATGCAATTAAACTAACACCCATACTACCCATGCCCACGGGGTACTCAAACTTCCCCTGATTTGGCTAAAATTGGCCAATTGATGTCTTTTTGCCTTAAGAATCACGCCAACTGCTGTATCATAAGGAAAATCCGATTATTAGCACAATTAGGGGTTACTCAAACTTCACCCCACTTGACACATGACAAATTCAGCACAACGCAACAATTTTAACATGCTTAGACATAGGAATTCATGATTTAAGGCCAATTAACAACTATTTAAACTAAATACGGGCAAATAAAACACCACACAATCAACAAATCAACATTAAACATAGAGAACAACCACAAAAGGATCATGCTCTTGATTTCAACAAAAAGTAAAGTAAGGTTTGAAAAACCAACCCTATATGCCGAAAACTTGAAATGCTAGGCAAGCAAAGAATCCAAAAATCCTCCTCGAGTTGTAAATCCTACACAAAAAGCAATAAAATGAAGTACGAAAGCAAGAAAAAGTGCTTGGGAAAGTTTGGAAGTCGAAAAGTATGAAAATGAAAAGATTTTGAATTTGAAATGGTTTGGCCCTTAAAGACAGTTCAGTTCGCGCGACAGTCGATGACTATAACTTACATCGCCGACCCACTCGACTATGTGCCAAGTGGTACTTTAGACCACCGAGTTTTATAGAACTCCTAGCAAGCTAGGTGGTTCCAATGGCATTCCAAGTCAGGCTCGCCGATTGGACTTTTGGCTAGCCTATCTATCATTTTCCCAATTTTTTAAATTTTCAACCTGTACATTCAACATGCCTTATTCAAACAACAGTAATAAAAGCATAAAAACTTGGGTTTCCTCCCAAGAAGCACTTTATTTAATGTCGTGGCATGACGTGGATATGCTTTGAAGGGTCATTTTTTGGGTTGGCCAAGGTATTACTTGGTAGACCTCCTTTTGACCTTGGGTTCAAATTAAATAAGATGAGATTTGATCCATTTGTGTTTCCAATTGTTTGATGGACACTGAGTTAGAGGTGAGTGTTTGATTAAGTGTGGAGACATCTTCTTCATTTCTTTGAGCACCTTGTTTGACCCTTCCACTTTATTGAGAATGCGTGGTAGCATGTCTTCTGAGCGAAAGTTCTCTAGGTCAGCCCTTTACTTTTTTGGATTTTGACACTCATAGGGTGGAACATATCTTTCTTTATCACCATCTCATTCCTTCCAATTAGTCCCACGATAACACCATTCTCTATCACTATCTCTCCATCCATCATCTCTTTGTCTATTCCAACCTAGATTCCCGCCCAGCCTTGGATTGCTCGGACGGAAACCTCCTCCTTGATTTGCAAGAAAATTTACTTCCTCATTATATAGAGCCTCATAGTGTGCCTCATCGGGGTTTATTGAACTAACACTACAAGAAAAACAGTTTGTTAAGACCAACATTTAGTGACGAGCTAGTAATCCCTTCCCTAATGATATATCTATTGGGACGATATTATATTCTGGTCCTTATATATATATTTTATTGCGAAGATACTAAATTCGGTGCCTAAACAACTTATTAACTGGTCCCAAATTGTAATTGAAGGAATTAGCTGGAATTACATCCACCAAAATTTAATACTGAAGTATTAAAAAAATAAACTTTTAATTTGTTTTAACCAAAATTTAGGCGCTAAGTGTTTTTTCATTAGCTAAAAAAAAGACCCGCTCTTTTTTTCAGAAAATTAGTAAACATATATGGAATAGGAATAGTCTTTCTTCTTTCTTTTTTCAGAATAGTCTATATGGTAGAAACCCTAACTTTCTTCAAATCATCGCCTTATCAATAAGATTGCTTCGACTCTGCCCAACTAGCTCAACACAGTGAATATATTTTCGTAGTAGCATTGTCTTTTTCATTGTGTAGCTGCTGTATATAGTTGCGAAAAAACAGAATTCCAGGTTTGTTTCCTCTTCTAAATCGAGTTGCTTGTTTCTTCCATTGATTAATTGATGCATTTTTTCTTATTTTATTCAAGTTAGTCTTCTTCTTCTTCCTCTTTTCTAACATAATAGGTTTAAAAGTTTCATAATATGCTCTGTTTTCTTCCTTAGAATCAGTAAAAGATTATAGGGTTGAGGTTTCTAATAGTTGATTCGATTTTGCCAGTGAATTTTCAGAGCACCTTTGTCTTCTTCATTGTGTAGTTGCTGCTTAGCTGCGAAAAAACAGAATTCCAGGTTTGTTTCCTCTTCTAAATCGAGTTGCTTGTTTCTTCCATTGATTGATTGATGCATTTTTTCTTATTTTATTCAAGTTAGTCTTCTTCTTCTTCCTCTTTTCTAACATAATAGGTTTAAAAGTTTCATAATATGCTCTGTTTTCTTCCTTAGAATCAGTAAAAGATTAGAGGGTTGAGGTTTCTAATAGTTGATTCGATTTTGCCAGTGAATTTTCAGAGCACCTTTGTCTTCTTCATTGTGTAGTTGCTGCTTAGCTGCGAAAAAAAGGAATTCCAGGTTTGTTTCCACTTCTAAATCGAGTTTCTTGTTTCTTCGATAAATTGTATTGATGGATTTTTTTGTTGTTTTATTCAAGTTAGTCATCTTCTTCTTCCTCTATTCTAACATTAAATAGGTTAAAAGTTTCATAATCTGCTATGTTTTCTTATTTGTCAGTAAAAGATTATTGGGTTGAACATTCTAATATAGTTGACTCGATTTTGTTGTTTTCTTGTTTCTTGATCATCAGTATTGGACAAGGAAATCTGCTATGCTTTCGTATTTGTCATTGAAAGATTATTGGGTTAAGCATTCTAATATAGTTGACTCGATTTTGTTGTTTTCTTGTTTCTTGATCATCAGTATTGGACAAGGAATGGTTTTAAAATAGAGTATAAGGAGTAAGCAATTGAACTAATAATTTGAAGTACAAACATGCACAGAGCTCTTGTTGAACAGGAAAAATCTCTCCATCTGATAATTATATTATCCATCTATATTTGATAATAGATGCAACTAATAAAAACTTACCTCCATATCAGAAAACAATATCCTCATCTTTCTGTGAAGCATGGGACAGTAAGTTATGAGCTGAACCAAGCGAAATACCTCTCTTCAAAGAAATATCTTTAGCAGCCTTCTCCGCTGCATATAGCCTGGCAGCGACCATCTGTTTCTTTACCTCCCTCTTCTTGTAACCTTGTATCTTCTTCAAACGGAAGAAATCCTCCCTTTTTAGTTCATCAACAAGAAACAACATTATTTAAGACTAATATTTAGGGACGAGTTAATAATTTCATCTCAGAAAGTACATATATTGGGACGAGATTTTATTTCGGTCTTTATTTCATATGTTATTGTGAAGGCTCTAAATGTGGTCTCTAGAAAAAGTAGTAACTCGTCCCAAATTAAAACTAATTGGGTCTTGAGAAATATATTGGAAGGCGGGAACATATTTTCACGAAAAAATTATCCGCCTAAAAAATCATCAATTCATTAAAATTCTAAAAGGAAAAGAAAACAAAGAAAAGACGCTTCAGTTTGTTTCTCAATGAAATCAAAAAGAACCATACAATGATCTTCCCTAGCTAACAACCAGCTTCCCTTACAATGATCTTAGTGTACGTAGCTCTCAACTAAAAATCTGTGTTTTCTCAAAAATAGAGAAAGCACAGGTCTACCTAGCAGCAAACGCAACCCAGGTCTCATTGATCAATGTTCCATCTCTGTTTTCTCAGAACAGAGAAAGCAGAGGTCTTCCTAACAGTGATCTCCACTCAATATATATCTTCTATTCACTCGGATCTCAGTTATGCCGCTACTTGTATGAGTTGATTTGATTTTTTCTGTACAGCTGATTTGCTGTTTGTTTTGTTTGAGTTGTAACTCGTCTTGTTTGAGTTGTTGTTCTCTAAGACTAGATGTTGATCATTTTCTTAAAAAAGTTTCAGTTTCGTAGTGTAATATGATGCCAAAAGTGATGGGGATCGATAAGTCCTTAAAGAAGTATGTGTTCCTAAAGATAAATAATAATGAACTAAACTTGAAAAGCGGCACTAACAACTCAATGAGCTAAAACAATATTAAGAGATAATATAGAGAGTGTTCTGTTCAAGTTAAGAAATCTGTTATGAATTACAAGTGAATTACTAACAGGGCAAGTGAGACAAGTGATTGCAGAATGTTACAACTGATTAAGTGAAAAAAAGATAGTTCCATTTGGGTCTGAAACTGATGAAATATGTAAAACACAATAGAATCGATGCAACCGACTTCTGTGCTGCACATAGAAGATTGAATGAGTGATAGTTATGTTTGGGTCTGAAAATTGGAAAACTTGATAAGTTACTGTGTAAATAGTAGAGGTCAAGTACTGTACAAATAGTAAGAGTCAGTCACTGTTCATGAATAGTAAAGGTCAAGTCACTGTTCATGAATAGTAATGTAAAGTTTTGCCTATAAATAAGATGAAGGAGAAAGGGAAAATCATTCCTCATCTCCCACCTTCCTCATATTCTCTCTTAAATTCCGCAGATCCTAATATTGGTATCAGAGCTAGATAAGAAAAATATAAATGGAGAAATCTAGCAATAACCACGAAGCTATGAAGGAATCAATTCCAGAAAATCTACAAACTAAGGTATGTTCATATTTCATTATGAATAGCTAAACTGTCATATTCCTGATAATCTCTTGATTATTATTTGATTATTATCATGTTATAGTATTGTTATACTGAATAAATTCGAAGTAGTTTGCTATGAACGAAGGTAGGCTGAGAATAGGTAAGCCCAGACTATGCCATCCAAAACCGGAAACCCAGTTAGGCAAAAGAGAGCCGTTTGAGGGGAAGTACGAACTTGTTGAAAGCGTTAGGAAGTAGCGATTGAAATTGAAAATCATAGTAGTGACCAAAAGAATTTATTTAGAATAACTTTAATATAATTTGATAATTGATAATAACAAACAAGAAGGTTAGAAGGAATAAACTTGTTTAGAAATCATAAAAATGATGAACACATACTTACTAGATGAAGATTATAATTATAAAATACTTATTTTATATGTTCTTAAAACACTTAATATTGACATAAAAAGAAAAATCTATGACCTTTTAATTATTGAAGAAATGATAGAACTAGATCAGATAATGGAACTAATAGAACAAAACTGGCAAGAACTAACTATTCAAAATATAGATGAATTATATGATTTATGTTCAGAACAATGATAAATTACGAATATATGACATATTGGTTACAAACTATGGAAGATTTAGAACTATTAAATAAACTTTTAATAGAAAATATTATAACATATCGAAGAACCCAAGATATGGAATACTTAGAATATATTTCAGAAACTATAAAAGAAATACAAAATCTTATGATAAAAAGCAAGAATATTATAAAAAATGTTTTATTAATGGATGAAACTTACAAAGACCAATTATTAGAAAAATTAATGAAATAAAACAAGAATTAAGATTTAGACAACATAGACTAGAAGAAAATATATGGCAGGAGTATGCCAAAAATCTATAAAAGCACAAGAAAAAGCGATATTTTTATTAGATCTACAATTACAACACTTAGAATATAAATATCAACATAACTTATAATGAATAAAGAAGAATATCTGTAGAAGAAAAGATATATAAAAGTCAAGATGGATTAGAAATAAAAATAATACATTCAAACTTAGAACGAAGATATAAAAAAATAGGAACCCAATTATATCTAATGCCAGATAAAGAATCAGCAAAATTAGAGGATAGTCTAACAACTATGGTAAGATTAAATAAAGAAAATGAAGAAATAGATAGAAGAAAAGAAATTGAAAAAATTAGAGAACAAGCTAAAAAAGAAATTAAACAAATAGAAGAAGTAAAAGATACTAGAATTCAAGAATTACAAAAGAATTAGAAAGACTTAAACAATTATATGAAGAAAAATTAAAAGCAAAAGAAGAATATAAAAAGAATCAAGAATTAAAGTTAAATCAAGAAATAGAAAAAATGAAAACAATGTTAGAAGAAACAGAAGAATTACCTGAGTTAAAAATAGATGAAATAAATGAAATAAATGAAGAAGAAAATGACAATATTTCAGAAAATAATTATGAATCATATTCAGAAACATATCTTGACCTTATAGAAAAGATAAAAATATAGAAATAAATGTAGGAAATTTAGATGAGAAACCTAGTACTTCAAATTCTAAAACACGAATTGATACAACCCCAACATATTATACTTATGAAAAGAAAATAGAGATAAAGTTTTATGGGATAAAATATTAAATAAAAATTGGATACCTAGACAAACTACGGACCAAAATAATTTCTTAGATTTGGATCATGAGTGATACAAATAAAACAATTCAATTATGGATAGGTTATATATCAAAACAATTAATAGACAACAAAATATCAATAATGGATGCCCAGATATATAGAAAGAACACTAATATGAACAGAAAAAATATGGTTACAAAATCTAACACCAATAAGATTAGAAACACTATTAAATAATACTAAAATTAATAATGACATAGCAACATCAGAATAGACATATTAACTAAATATGAAATATCAATTAGAAATGAATTTGGAAGTATGACAATGAAATAGAAGAACAACAGAAAGATAAAATAATAAACAGAAATTTAATGAATAAATTAGCAATATGTAAAATGAGATACATAGATGAATATACATGTGCATTTAGAGAATATTATTATAAAGGAATATATACAAATGATGAAAGTAAAGAAATAAGAAAATTATATTACACAAAATTACCAGAACCATTTAGTTCAAAAATAATAAAAGATTGGGAAGAATCAAATACAGTAGATACACTAGGAGCTAGAGTAAAATTCTTACAACAATGGTTTATGAAATTATGTGAAAAACATAAAGAAGAATTAAAACTAGAAAAAATATTAGTAAAAAACCTAGCATATTGTACAAGTAAATTAGCACCCCAATTTGGATGCAAAAATTCATATAAAAAGAAAAGGATAAAAAAGTATAAACGTTTCAAAACAAAATATAAAGATAAAATCCCAAGAAAAAGATATTATATAAAAAATTATAAACACAAAAGACCACATAGAGTTAAGAAAAATATAACAGAATGTAAATGTTATAATTGTGGAAAACTAGGACATTTAGCTAGAAACTGTAAATTACCAAAAGATTTAAAGAAAAAACAAATAACAGAGGTAATAATAGAAAACGATAAATATAAACAGGTAGATTATTTAGATTATGAATTAGAAAATGAAGATAGCATATACGAATTTACAGATATTGAACTAGAAGATGAAATAGAGACAGCTTCTGATTATGACTGAAAGCGATATAAAAATAATAAGTAAAGAAGAATATCAAGATAATGAATATACAGAACAAAAAATAATATTTGACAATAATATGTTTGAACAAATAAAAGGTAAAGAATTAGACTTAAGCATAGATAAGATATTAGAAGTACCTAAACTAAAAAATTTATTCAAATTAAAACAAGATGAATATTATGTAATAAGCCAAAAAGAACATGTAATAGATTGTAAATATATTAAAGGAAAAGCTAAAATACCTATCATAAATAAAAAAATAATTAATAAAGAAATTCAAGATTTAAAATCAAAAAATCCAATAAAATATGTACATTTAGGAGCAACAGAAATATTAATAAAAGCATGTTTTAGAGAAGGAATAGATACACCTATAGAATTATATTTAGCAGATGATAGAATAATTCAACCTATAGAAAAAAGTATAATAAGTGCAGTTAGAGGAAATCTAATATATCAAAAATTTAAATTTATTATAAGTGCAAATTATTCAGTAGCAATAGAAGACAAAAACATAGATAAATCACTAGTACTATATTGGAAAATGTCAGACTAGAATTAGCACTGTGAAGTAAAATATTTATAGCAAGATGTAAAAATTTATATGTATTAACTACAAAACATAAAATAACAGAAGAAATAAGATTCAAAAATCAAAATAGAAAATCCATTTGATAAAATAATTACGAATTGATAATAATGATTACGATTATAAAGAACTAGATATTGAAGAAGATTTAGAAATAGTAAAAGAAAGATTAAGTACATCTAAAAGATTAAGCTATGATACACCTTCATCATCAAGAACTAGTACATCTAGGAGATTAGATTATGATTTAATACCTAAGTTAAAAGAACTACAACAAGATGAAATCCAACCATACCAATATTATATTACAGAATATTAGACCAAAGAAAATATTTAATAACTATAAATACAGGACAAACAGAAAACCAAATTATAAGAGAATTAGTCAAAGAACATGAAATAATTACAGGAGAAAATATAAACACAGAATTACCTAGAGCTTTGGTAAATATAGAAGAAACTACTGAACAAGAACTAATTATTGGAGGAATACCAATAAAAATTAAATTCAAAATACATCAAGGAAATAATAATATTACTTTAGGAATAAAATGGCTAGAAACAGTTAGACCATATAATATAGATGATAAACAATTAACAATAACTTATGAAACTAAGAAAGTAATTATTAAAAGAACAATTATATGATAAAATAACAACATCTTAATATAATGACAAAAATATACATTTTAGCAAAAATAATTATAGAAGGATACTATAATAGATATTACACACCTATGATAGACACAGGAGCAGAAGCAAATATGTGCAAACATAATTGTCTACCAGATATTAAATGGGAAAAATTAAAAACACCATTAATAGTAACAGGATTTAATAATGAAGGAAGCATGATAACACATAAAGCTAAAAATATAAAAACACAAATATGGGATAAAATATTATTAATAGATGAAATCTATAGTTATGAATTTACAAATAAAGATATATTATTAGGAATGCCTTTTTTAGAAAAACTATATCCACACACTATAACAAAAACACATTGGTGGTTCACTACCATATGTAATCACAAAATAGGAGCAAAAAGAGTTAATAATAAAATTAGAAAAAATACACCATGGATAAAAGGAAGTGAAAAAATTACCCAAAAATTAGAAAATGTAACAACTAATGATCATAAAATAGAAATTATAATATTCACAGTAGATAAAATACAAGCAATAAACGATAAATTAAATTCATTATATAACGAAAACCCATTGCAAGGATGGGATAAACATAAAACGAAAGTAAAAATTGAACTAATAGATGAAAATAGTATAATAACACAAAAACCATTAAGATATAATTTTGAAGACCAATCAGAATTTAAAATGCATATAAATGAATTATTAGAAAATAAGTATATACAAGAAAGCAATAGTAAACATAATAGTCCAGCATTCATAGTAAATAAACATAGTGAACAAAAAAGAGGAAAAACTAGAATGGTTATTGATTATAGAAATCTAAACGCAAACACTAAAACATATAATTACCCTATACCTAATAAAATATTAAAAGTACATCAAATACAAGGATATAATTACTTTAGTAAATTTGACTGTAAATCAGGATTTTACCATCTAAAACTAGAAGAAGAATCCAAACATTTAACAGCATTTACTGTACCACAAGGATTTTACGAATGGAATGTTCTACCATTTGGATATAAAAACGCACCAGGTAGATATCAACATTTTATGGATACATATTTCAACCAACTAGAAAATTGTATAGTATATATAGATGACATACTATTATATTCAAGAACAAGAGAAGAACATTTAAAGTTATTAGAAAAATTTATACATATCATAGAAACATCAGGAATTAGCTTATCAAAAAAAAAGCTGAAATTATGCAAAATCAAATAGAATTCTTAGGAATACAAATAGACAAAAATGGAATAAAAATGCAAACACATATTGTACAAAAAATATTTGGTTCTGAAGAATTATTAGATACTAAGAAAAAATTACAATCATTTTTAGGATTAGTTAATCAAGTAAGAGAATATATACCAAATTAGCGTAAAATTTAAAACCATTACAGAAAAAATTAAAGAAAGATGTAGAATATCATTTTGATGAACAAGATAAAAAATATATCAGAAAAATTAAAACCATGTGTAAAGAGTTACCAAAATTATACTTTCCAGATGAACATAGACAATTTACTTATATAGTAGAAACAGACTCAAGTGACCATAGTTACGGAGGAGTATTAAAATATAAATATATAAATGAAAAAATAGAACATCATCAGAGATATTATTCCGGATCATATCTGCACCCACAAATAAAATGGGAAATAAATAAAAAGAATTATTTGCCTTATATAAATGTTTATTAGCTTTGAGCCATACATTGTATATAACAAATTTATTGTTAGAACAGATAATACATGTAAAATGGTGGATAACCAAAAAAGTACAAGACTCAGTTACAACAAAAGAAATAAGAAGACTGGTAGTCAATATATTGAATTTTTCATTTACAATTGAAGTTATAAAAACTGACAAAAATGTGATTGCAGATCACCTCTCAAGAGAAAAATATTGAACAGACAAATACAATAGATCAGATACTCAACCTTCTAACTACACTTTGTAAAAAAGTGGATAGTATGGATGGTGAGATACAAAAGCTAAAGGAGCAAGCTAGTAGTCAGCAGCATGACGTTAAAAATGCGGAGCTACGTCGATCGGAAGACGTTTAAATTCCATAGCTAGAAGGAGACGTTGGGAAACTCCTAAAACCCATAATGTTTGTTTGAATGCAGATGCAAGTACATCCGAGCTACAAAGAAAACTACAGAAGAAAAAAGTTATACAAATACAAATATGAATAAACTTTTTGATAAACCATATACAGCTCCAAAAATACAAAAATCCGTACCTACTCCACAAACAACTACATATAAAAACAGCCTAGCCCAACAGAAAAATACATATAACCACATCACACGTACCTATATAGAAAACATTTACAAAGTCCAAACTTATTTAAATAAAAACCCCAGAGCTATAAATCCAAAAGAACCAAATACCAATTATATTACCCAACACTTACAAGGATACAACAAACTAATTGCCCTACCAGGTACAAATACAAATTTGGTTACAACTTGTTACAACTACGGACTACTTAGTACAGTGTACACAGCTACAGGAGATGAAATATCAAAGATACCTGAACTATACAAAGCCTTTTTAACCTATAAACGAATAACTAAAGAAACTCTATTTTTTATAAAGTTCTATTCAGCCACAGCAGAGATACTATATGACGAGATAAAACCGGTTATACAAGTCATAAAGATAGGATTGACTAGAGATATGCTAATACCGGAGAAGATAGAAAAACAGAACGAGATATCTATTGTAGATATTCCAGAATTTTATGCAAATAAAAGAATTATTGGAATAGCTACAATATTGACAGAACTAGCAAATAACTATTTAAACAATAATACAATATGGAGTTATTATAGAGATAACACTATGATATATTCAAATTGTCGGGAACAAGAGAAGGAGATATGGAGGAAATACGGCAATGGATACTAAGTCTCCTAAAACCAGAAAATACACCAACTACACGAGCTATCAAGAAAAATTTCATTTCACCAGCATTATTAACAAGATATTGTACAACTATCGTAGTAAATATTCGAGCATATGTGTTCAAAATGCCAAGGAGAAGATAACCAAGTTCCAACCGCATTTGGAATAAACTATCACGAAGATACAAAAAAGCCGACTGATGAAGGCAATGACAAAACAAAAGATAAGACAGAGACAGCTATGAAAAGAGCCAAAAATAGGATAAGCATCTTATCCTTCTTTTTGTAAAGTTTTTCGTTTTCTTTTGTAAAGTAAAAGTAAAGTAGTTTGTTTTTATTTGGAGTCACCGACAGGACACTATTTATAAATAGTGAAATGTCAATTATGTAAATAGTAAGGGTTAAGTTACTGTGTAAATAGTAGAGGTCAAATCTTGTACAAATAGTAAGAGTCGATCCTTTGTTCATGAATAGTAAAGGTCAAGTCACTGTTCATGAATAGTAATGTAAAGTTTTGCCTATAAATAAGATGAAGGAGAAAGGGAAAATCATTCCTCATCTCCCACCTTCCTCATATTCTCTCTTAAATTCCGCAGATCCTAAACTGTACATAACAGATTATAAGACCAACATTTAGGGACAAGTGAATTATCATGTCTCTAAAAGTATATCTATTGGGACGAGATTATATTTCGATCCTTATTTGTACAGTATATTGAGAAGGTATTAAATCTAGTCCTTAAAAAATTAATTCACTGGTCCCAAATTCTATTGAGGACCTTGAGAGGGAGAAAATTTCAGCAATATTTTATTCTTATCCTTTATCTTTTTTAATCTAGCTTTTTATGTACTATTCAAGGTTATAGCTCCTAATAAGCAATGGATGCAACTAGTGGACCACCGGCTTGATGAAACCTATTTAGTAGGCGTGCAAAAGTTTTTGGATTATGCTTTCAAAAGAACAGGAGAACAATATGAAATACGATGTCCATGTGTTAAATGTTACAATACAATTTTAGGAACTCGTAAAACGGTTGAGACACATTTGCAAGTATATGGAATAATTAAGAATTATACTTTTTGGTATCACCATGGAGAACGTTTGTGTGAGCCATTGTCAAAATCTGAATCCGAATTTGAATTTGCATTTGGAGATGGTGTTCAAGTAGAAGAATGTGAGAGTGAGGATGAAGTAGAAGAACTATTGAGAGATTTATATCCTAATCTTGATGGAGGAGCTACACACACTAATGGTGATGATTTACTTGAGGAGGAACCAAATGTAGAAGCAAAAAGATTTTACAGCCTATTGAAGGATTTCGAGCAGCCACTATATCAAAATTCCAAAGCTTCAAAGCTTTCCTCTTTGATTAAATTGCTTCACATCAAAAGTATGGGTCGTTCGAGTAATGACTTACAATGTTATTGAAAATGTTGAAAGATGAGTTGTTTCCAGATGGCGCTAATTTGCCAAACTCATATTATGAGGCAAAGAAGATAATCAAAGAACTCGGCCTTTCTTATAACAAGATTGATGCTTGTACTAATGATTGCATGTTATACTGGAAGGAGGATAGCCAACTCGATTCTTGCAAAGTTTGTGGGGCGTCTAGATGGAAGATAGATACACATAGCGGGGAAACAAGGAATAAAAAAGGAAAAAGGATAGCATCAAAGAGCTTACGCTATTTTCCTTTAAAGCCTAGACTTCAAAGGTTGTTTATGTCTACAAAGACATCTACTCTTATGACATGGCATAAGGATAAAAGAGTTGATGATGGAATAATGAGGCACCCAGCTGATTCAATGGCATGGAAGTCATTTGATGAACTTCATCCTTCATTTGCGGTCGAGCCTCGTAATGTTCGAATTGGACTTGCTAGTGATGGATTTCAGCCATTTCAAAATTCAAAAACCTCACATAGCATTTGGCCTGTGGTTCTTATTCCTTATAATTTACCACCTTGGTTGTGCATGAAACAAGAAAATTTTATTTTGTTAATGCTTATTCCTGGTCCAAATGGCCCAGGAGATGCAATTGATACATATCTTCAGCCTTTAATAAAGGAATTGAAGGAATTGTGGGAGGTTGGTATTGAGACCTATGATGCATTAGCTAAAAAGAATTTTAAGTTGCATGCTTCTTTGTTGTGGACCATCAATGACTTTGCAGCATATGGAAATTTATCTGGATGGAGTACAAAAGGAATATTGGCATGTCCATGTTGCAATAAAGATACTTCATCAACACGATTGTCTAATGGTAAGAAGTAGTGCTATATGGGTCATCGACGTTACCTTCCTCATAATCACAAATGGAGGAATGAAAAGAAGTCATTTGATGGTACAGAGGAGAGAAGACCCCCGCCACAAATGCATTCTGGTATTGAGATACTTAATCAAGTTCAGGATCTTGAAAGGCTACAATTATCAAAGGATCCAAAGAAAAGGAAGAAGATATCACATGAAAATCGAAAGGATAATTGGAACAAAAAAAGTATCTTTTTTGAACTTCCATATTGGAAGAGTCTCTTGTTGCGACATAATTTGGATGTAATGCATATTGAAAAAAATATATGTGATAATATTATGGGGACAATCATGAATGTCAGAGGAAAGACCAAGGACACAATTAAAACTCGGTTAGATTTGCAAGAAATGAACATTAGGCCAGAATTGCACCCTATCCAAAAAGGGGAGAAAATTGAAGTTCCAACTGCATGCTACACATTGTCTCCCGAAGATAAGCATAAGTTATGTCTTTTCCTAAAGAATCTAAAGGTTCCTGATGGATTTTCATCTAATATTTCTCAATGTGTGAACCTGAAAGATCACAAGATATCAGGGTTGAAAAGTCATGATTGTCATGTTCTTCTGCAACATCTACTCTCTCTTGCACTTCGTGGTATGTTGTCCAAAGAAGTGTGTGAACCTCTTATTGAGTTATCTTTGTTTTTTTGTATTCTTGGATCAAAGGAGTTGACAATTGATAACTTGGAACATATTGAAGCTCAAATTCCCATTACACTTTGCAAGTTAGAAAAGATCTTTCCTCCTTCATTTTTTGATGTCATGATTCACTTACCTATTCATTTAGCTACTGAAGCTAAGATTGCTGGACCGATTCATTATCGATGGATGTATCCTGTGGAACGATGGTTATATTTTCTAAAATCTTTCATTGGTAATAAGGCATGTCCTGAAGGTTGTATTGCAGAGGGCTATATTGCAAATGAATGTATGACCTTATGTTCAAGGTATCTAGATAGAATTGACACAAAATTTAATCAGCCTGAAAGAAATTATGATGGGGGTTTAAAGCAATCTAATGGAGATTTATCACTATTCTGTCAACCTGAAAAAACTCTCGGAGCTAAAACTCCATTTGAGCTTGAAGCAAATGAATTGGAACAAGCACACATATACATATTGAAGAATTGTGATGAAGTTTTACCATATCTCGAGTATGGAGAGTTATTTCATATCTTTTCATTATTATTTCCGTAGGATTATTTATTTTTTATATGAAATTTATGGTTCACTTCAATTTTGTAGAGAGTTTGCACAAACTCATGAAAATGCTCGCCACCTGTCTGATGTAGAATGGAATCGCCAATTTATTGAATGGTTTAAAGATAGGGTGAGTAATACATAAACATAAAAGTTGATATTTTAATATTGTAATACTCATTATAAAGTAATCATCCTAATCTTGATGATAGGTTGCACAATTGCATAAAAGAGATTGTAGTCGTATCATGGAAGATCTACTCTCGCTTTCACGTGGTCCTACACGATATTCGATACATTCTAATGGTTACATAGTTAATGGATATAGATTTCATGTAGAAGATTATGATAAAAAGTTAAGGACTCAAAATTGTGGTGTCATTGTATTGGGTGAGAATGATAAAGATAGTGAGAACCTTGATTACTATGGAGTTTTAATAGATGTGATTGAGTTGCAATTCGTCATGGATAGAAGAGTGGTTTTATTTCATTGTAATTGGTTTGATGTGTGTGATGAAATAAAAGGAGTTAAGAAAGATGAGTATGATTTCATGAGTGTTAATCCCGATAGATTCTTGAAAACAAATGAGCCATTTGTTTTAGCGGACCAAGCATCTCAAGTGTTTTATGCTAATGATAATTCCAACAAAGGTTGGAAAGTAGTGAGGAAGACTCAACCTCGTGATTCCTATGAGATTGTGGAACAAATGGATGATGATATTGTAGAGTTAGGAAGTCCTTCACAAAAGAAACGTAAAAGAACTAATGAGGTGAAGTATATTTTTATGAATTAATATATTCACTGTTACATTGTCTTAAATTTTTTCTTATTACTTTTATTTTTGGCTCATTTTGCAGGTTTAAGATGAAACCATTGAAGACTGAAAATGAGGCTGACTCATCTAGGAAGAGTACTATTAGATATACATTTGTCGCGCCTGGTGCTATTGGAAAGGGACGAGGACGAGGGCTTAAATCTTTGGCTGAGAGAAGAGACTTGTCAACTAAGAGTTTTGTGTCTCAATGTAGTGATCTGGTTAATGAGTACATCCAAGAAATTGAAACAAGTAAGATATTTTAAATAAACTGTTCAAAATTGATATTAATAGCTCATATTATGTGGCCACTATTATTTCTTACAGCTTCTTGCTCTCAAAAGGAATATTCTAAAGTATTAATAATACAATTTGTTTTCTCCATGTTATGTAGGTAAGGGTCAAGGGCAAAGACTTACAAACTCTACTGTGTTAACTAGTCAAGGAATGACAACAATACCTAAGAACTCCATCGATCTTGATAAAGAGAACAGGCAAATTAACCGTTCAACTCATGCATCGACTAATCTAGGTAAGCAAATTAACCATTCACCTCATGTATCATACTTTTATCACTTTAATTTTCTGCCCTCAAGCGAGCCAATAGTGAAAAGTGAGCCCTTGTTATTTTTTTTATATAATGCTTTGTTTTTTTTGTCTCAAAATCTAATCTTCTTTTTGAGCCATTGTTTTTTCTTACAGCTTCTCACTCTCAAAAGAAATATTCTAAAGTATTAATTATATAATTTGTTTTCCCTATGTTATGTAGGGAAGGGTCGAGGACAAGGACTTGCAAACTCTACTTTGTTTACTAGTCAAGGAATGATAACGATACCTAAGAACTCCATCGATCTTGAGAAAGAGAACAAGCAAATTAACCCTTCAACTCATGCATCGACTAATCTAGGTAAGCAATACACCCAAGAAGTCGAGACAAGTAAGATTTTTGAAAATCTGCTATTTTGAAATAAAATTTCCAAGTATCTTGTGTGTACATTCCATATCTATTTGCTTGTAAACTGTTCTTAGTCTTGGGACTCGTTGAAATGTATCATACTTTTAACGCTTTTCTGCCCTCAAGCGAGTCCATAGTGAAAAGTGAGCCCTTGTTATTTTTTTTTTATATAATGCTCTGTTTTTTTTCTGTCTCAAAATCTAATCTCCTCTTTGAGCCGTTGTTATTTCTTACAGCTTCTTGCTCTCAAAAGAAATATTCTAAAGTATTAATTATATGATTTGTTTTCTCCATGTTACGTAGGGAAGGGTCAAGGTCAAGGACTTACAAACTCTACTTTGTTTACTAGTCAAGGAATGATAATGATACCTAAGAACTCCATCGATCTTGAGAAAGAGAACAAGCAAATTAACCCTTCAGCTCTTGCATCGACTAATCTAGGTAAGCAATACACCCAAGAAGTCGAGACAAGTAAGATTTTTGAAAATCTGCTATGTTTTCAAATAAAAGTTCCAAGTTTATCTGTAATACCTTTGAACTATTTTTAGTTATTTACTTTCCAGATGTAGCACATCGTAGCTTTCCAAAGAGAAACCACAACTTCGATCCGTCTTAAACTTCTTCTAGTTAAAGAAGAGGATGAAACATGCTTGATATGCTGAAACATGTATTCATATTTTCACACCTCCAGCTTATGTGCACAATAAAATTAGTAGTAACGCTATCTTACTTTTATAAATGTAACAGATTTTTCCTATTTCATAGTTGCATCCATTTTTTTCTCTACTTTGTATTCCTATGTCATCGCTGAAACACTATGCTAAAGTATTGGTAATATGATGTGATTTCTTCAGGTTCTATAGGGAAGGGGCGCGGACAAGGACTTAAAAATTCTACTTTGTGTACTAGTCAAGGAATGGGAATGAAATATAACAACTACATGACTACTGAATCTGAGGTGGAATGTATCAACAAGAGTGCTCTTTATGCTAATCAGCATATTAAAACTCCTTCCATAAGCACAAGAGCAAATTCGACCATGTCGTTTAGTCAAGAAATGAAAAGAATGGATAAATCGATTCTTGAGAAAGAGGATATGCAAACTGATCTTTCATTGCCTCCATCTATTGATCAAGTTATGGAACATTCTCAAACAACTGAAAAAGGTACGATATTTTTAAGCCATATCTTATTAATTGTAAACCAAAATTTGATTGCTATAGTTTTTGCTAAATTATGCACCGTAGGTTCATCCAATCCTACAAAGGTAAGAAGAGTTCGAGGGAGCAACATGTGCAAAGAAGTTGCTTCACTTGAAAATGGAGAAAAGCTGAAAGTAACATTTTACAATAATCGAACTGTTGGAACAAATAGCAAACTGTTTTTGAGGCATTTGGGAAAAATTGTTCGTGATCGTAATATTTTTCCTTTGGGAGTATCATCATGGAATGATATTAAACAAGAAAAGTTGAATCACATGTGGGCAGCCGTTGAGGTAACAAATTGCACCTGATTCAAATTCTTTATTGTTATCTAATACATCTGCGTATTCTTGTCCATATAGCGATGAATCAAGTATATGTGAATCACATTTGCTCTGAATGTTTTTCTAAGAGATCAAAAGAAAAAGTAGATGTAGGAGATATCTACTATTGGAATTTTGATGCGCTACATCTTCTTGAAATTTCTTTTCTATTGAAATATCTGCTCATTGTACTAGAAGAAGAGATATTTTTCATTTTATGATGCTTTCTGATAGGTTTCCCTTGGTAATAACTCAACTAATTCTTCAATAATTGTAGCATAAATTTGAAAGGTGGACATGAATGATCATCGTGATCATATCTTGGGATGGATGAATGAGTTATGGAACAAATGGAGAGGACACTTGCATGCAAAATATGTGAAGGATAAGCCTATCCATCAATCTCTTAGGACTATTCCAAGGGGAGTAGACAAAAGAATGGGAATGGTTAGTAAAGGAACATTTTGCTTCTGAAAGTTTCCAGGTATGCCTATTGATTAAATAGTATATTCTCCAATCATTTACCGTTTGATTTCCCTCTTTAGCACCAAATATACCTAATTCTTTGATCCATGTAACTGAAATAGTTGTTGTGCTTTGAATTGTTGCATCACCCGCTTGGTATAGACTGCTCCATGAGTCCTTCAATCTCTAGAGCTGACCACTTACTTCTCATTCTTGGTACATTGCGTTCTCTTCCAATAGTTCTATTTTTATAATAGGCAGAGTCTATTTGGGCCAGTTCAATATTTCTATGCCTGTACTTTGCTACTTCTCGATCTTGCATTTCCTAATGTTAATAAATGTCTCACTAATGAAAGAAATATATAGGATGATGGGATGTGGAATTTCTGTTTAACCATTGCGAGTGAAAATAGTATGTTAATAAATTAATAACATATTCCTCATTCACCAAACATGACAAACTAGAAAGAAGTAGGAATATATGTACATTCTGACGTGACTTCAAACACCTGAATCGCTTAGTAAGATGCTTGTCTAGCTCAAGAATTGCTGCAACATTTCAACATTTCCAGGTGGACTTGAAAGAGAACTCAATACTCTTGTATATGGCCTACTCGAGTATATGTTGCGTTAGTTTCTTTTGGAAAATCTTCTAGTTTCTTTCTTTTCAAACAAAATAAAAGCTACGAACTAAGACAATTTTTTATTTAGGCAAGAAGCAGCAGGAATGCAGCAAATCGAGCTAAGTTGAAGATGCTTCATTATATTGGCAGTAAGCCTATTCGAGAGATTATTTATCAAAAGGTACTAGCATAAAACTATTTCATGCATGAAATATTTACGAGGTTTGTGTTATTTGACATGTTTAACTTTGATGTAAAGGGCGGGAAAGATGGCAACCCACGGATTTGGTGACTATTTTCTTTGAGGCAGCGTAAGAAAGATAACAAGCTTGTTGAACCTGAAGCAATTGAAAAACATGTACGTTTGATAAATTGAATATGTTTATTACTTGAAATTGTTATGTGTTTTGATAGAAATTGCTTTTTTATATAATTTTTAGGCTCAACTCAAAGAAATGATTCAAACCGATTCATCTCTACCTAGCATAGATATTGTTGAAAAATGTTGTGGACCTCAAACTCGTAGCCATGTATTTGGATTTGGGGGTGGAGTAAAGGCGAAAGACTTGAAAGGTGGAACTTCTTCGAAGGCTGAATTATTATGCACTATGTTCAACTCGAGAGGATAACAAATTCTTGAAAGAAGAAAATAAATCCTTGAATGAGGAAAACAAATCCTTGAACCATCGCTTGTCTACCTTGGAAGATGCAATGAAAGAAATAATGAAAATGAAGGAATTATTTGCTGCTCAACAATCACATGTCCAACCTACAACATCTCCTGTTTCAACTGAATGACCGTACTTTTTCCTAATGACCAAGTAAGCACCAAGATACCATACTTTTTAGTTTTTTTGGTTGATTTGCATATAGTCATTTTCTACTAAGTCTAATTCTAGAAAAAAATGATGGTAACTAATCTTTTCCAGCTAGAAGATAGTACTTAAAATTGTTTGAATCCACCTTCATCTCTACTAATTTTCTTGTTCTCATTGTCTATGATCTTAAATAGAACTAGCTATTATTCAATCAAGCGAGTATAGATCGCCCTTAGAAAGTAGAAACGATCTCATGTCGGCTAGTTGTTATATGTTTTTCAATATGTATGTATAGTTAATTGATGTTATGACGGAAGATTCGATCTTTGGATAGTGACTTGTTTGTTTACTATTATGCAGGATTCTTCACTTTTTGGCCATAGTTCCTAATTGTATGATATTGGTTTTTGAAAATTTGTGAAATTGGTATGATGTTTTAGATTCGCCAAAGCTGCTACTTTCGTTCTTCGTCTATTTTTTGAAATCACAATTTGTTCATGTGTTTACACATTTGAAAAAAAGCTGCCAAAATCACATTTAGATGTGAAATATAGCCGTTCATGTGCTTGGAGCTCATTTTTTACATGTCCTTATTCATATGGAAGTACCCATTTCTACCACTAGAATGGATTGGTAAGAATGCCATGCTTGTTTATGTGGGAACTCTCCTTTATGTCATCTTTGCTGATATATTGTTTTCGGCTATTGTTGTTGGCCTACTTCATAGATTAGGCATATATTGGAAGCTTTATTTCTGATGAAATTTGCATCTTTTGCTTGCTTATTATATAAGATTAGATGTAGCATTGTACTTGAAACTAGAAAGAGCTTCATCTAGTCATGGGTCTCACTTTGATTTTTCTCCGAGAACAAGTGACTAAGAAGTGCAATACATCTTGCACACCAAATGAACAATACAAATATCATTGATTTTTCTAGCTTGTAAAAAAAAAAAAGAAGATGCACAATTGATGATGGAAGACTTTCTTTCAAGCCAACAATATTTGAGAGAACCCTATAACAAAGAAGATCATAATGCTTACTTCATTAATTAAAATTTTCTGCACAACTGCACATAAGTGTCTCTCTATTTGTTAATTTCTGCACTGCTGTATTTTTGGACAGCTACTTTATATGTTAAATTTTCTGCACACAAATAGTATTTGAATTCTTGGTAAATGCATCTCTATGATTTTCTAATTGATTTTTCTTATGTTCCATGACTTTTGTGGATATTTCTAGATAACACGTGGTAAAGTTTTAACAATTTTTGGGGTGAGCGATCTATCTAATTCTTGTATAAATTTGATATGTATACCAATAGTTATTTATCGTTTTTTAAAATTTTGAACTTGCAGATTTTGAAGGTTGAAGTTTCAAGTCAAGATACAAGCTTAATTAGAAGAAATGGACAAGCTAGTTATTAGTTTGCTACGAATGCTATGCAAAACTTGATAGTACATGGTCTAACTTAAATGTTGGCTAAATTTTTTGAAGAACATATTGAATCAAACATCATGGGATGTTGACCAATTTTTGATTAATCGAACTCTTAATCTCTATCTACTTGTTTCTGTCTCCCTATATCTTCTTTGTTAATCGAAAGTTTTAGTAGAAATTTAGTATTTGTTGAAGAATTTTTTTTATTGTGACATCAATTGATCTAGGAACATTGATGGCCAATCTAGTACCAGAAATATCTTGCCTCTAAAGAATAATCTAGGACTAGAAGTGTTTCTCGTCTCTAAAGAATAAATTACGACTAGAAATAATTCTCGTCTCTATAACGAATCAGGACGAGATTATTCTTGTCTCTAAACATGATACTCATCAAGGACCAAGCCATCCTCATCTCTAAAACTATTCAACGACCATGACAATATCGTCACAAAAGCTAATCATGGACCAGGTTGTTCTCGTCTCAAACGATTACTAAGACCAAGTGTTCATGGTCGCTAAAAAGATTTAATGACCTGAAAATATAATTTCCCAAGTCTATTTGAGACTAGATATGTAGTCTCTAAAAATATTTAACGACTATATTTTTTCCCGTCTAAAATACCATTTAAGGACCAGTTTTTTGTTCCCGTCGCAGAAGATCTATAGCGGCGAAGGCTGCTGCGACGGGTAGCGACCAGCATTTTGCTGGTCTCAAATTTGCATTTGGGACCGGATTTAGATCTTCAGAGACCAGATTTCCCTTCCTTAGAGGCTGTTTTTCTTGTAGTGTAACAACAATATTATTAACACTTTTCAACCCACTACCCATCACATTTTTCGATAAAGTATCCAGCTGGGTCATCATTTTGGCCATATTTTGGTCTCGCTCCTAATCTTTCTCTATCTGTTCCTTCGTCATCCTAAAGGTTAGAGGAGTCACTTGGTCCTCCCAAGTGTACCATGCTCTGGGTAATCTTTGTCATCCAATTGAGGAGATTAGTTGTTATTTCGAAAGGTTGCTGCATCATACCTCCTTGTATAAATTGATCAACCACACCTTTGTTCATCGAGTCTAGACTTCGGTAGAAGTATTGTAACAACAGGTTGTTTGGAAGCCTGTTA